>LZPO01045154.1:15044-29765 GCA_001675575.1 Neotoma lepida | reverse complement strand
GTTGTTAGTTCATCACAGCATACCCAGAGAAACAGGAAAATACTGCTACTAACTTCCCTAAAGAAAGCCTTTGGAGACCTACACACGCACACACACACACACACACACACACACACACATACATATCAAAAAAAAATCTTCAGATTCCTTGTCATGTTTTAGAGAAATTTCAGACTTACCCTTTTAATTTAGTTTTATAGTTAACTTATAAAAGTCTCCTACACCTTTGTGTTAGTAATATGAGTGGCAAGCCATTCTGGGACACTGCTCCATCTCTCCTCCATGGCTCTCAAATGGACCACATCAGGAGGCTCACTTCCTTTGACCCTAGTGTTGGGGACTGTTTGGTTGCTTGTTGACTTTCTGTGGTTCCTCAACCTCACCAGCGTCATGTGCATCACACTACTCCAGTCAAGATTCTTTGAGAGAGAGAGAGAGAGAGAAGCTGCTTGCTGCATAAGCATGAAGAGCCAGTTTAAATCCCCAGAACCCGTATAAACTGAGCACAGTGGTATTCATTCGTAATCTCAGTGCTGTGGAGGCTGAGTCAGTGTGATCCCTGGAGCTTGCTGGCCGGCAAGGGCAGCCCAGTCAGTGAGTTTCAGGTTCAGTAAGAGATCTTGTCTCAAAAATTAAAGTGCCGAATGACTGAGGGAGACACATGAAAACATTCCAGGAGGCTGAGATCAAAAAATAAGACATTCCTATTTCTGTAAGTCCTTTCCTCCACATCAGCTATGATTAAAGATCAAAATCATGTCTTCTGTCATACCTCTCCTGTCTCTTTTCTAAGAGAGGTATTATAAATTGAGGTTACAAGGACAGTAGCCTAGAAATGTGACCATTAAATAAGCAGCTGGCATCCAGGGCACATGAGGGAATAGGAAAAGAGGGGGAAGAAATGGAGAAGGGCTGTCTGTAGAGGAGGGAAGACAATTTTTGGAGGAAGAACCGAGTTTAGGTGAAAACCTGTTTTCTCTTCTCATTTAGGTGAGAACATGTTTTCTCTTCTTGTGTCTGCACATGTAGTAATGATGTTTGCCTGCCTACAACTCCCTTTAGTGCTCAGAGCTATGAAGCATAACATAGTCAGGAAAACCGGGTCCAAAGTGAGAGGGGAACAAATTCAAAGCATCGGCAAATGGCTTCCGTGTCATCAAGCCTTGAGTTGCTGACAACTTCCCCCTGCAGGCTTTGAGTTACTACCTCAAAACACCATTCACTCTGCCTTCTAACTCCTCATAGCATCAGCTCCGCAGTAGAAACCCCCTTCACAGTGAAACATCACTGCAGTGTCTGGGCAGCAGAGCCAGGAAGCCATGGAGCAAGGGCAGCTTCTTTGCAAATTGCAGATGCATCAGAAGAAATGCTGAGCAGGCAGAGCAAACCTTGCTTTGTACACCACAGACAAACAGCTCCTGATTTAGAATCTCAAGTTAACAAAAACATTAATTCCATCGGGCTTTGAGAAAGGCCAATGCTTTTCTTGTCTTCTTTTTCTCTCTCCTCTGCTACCATTATTTACATAACAAATCGCTACAAAATGCAATCAATCGTGTCAGATGCTGGAAATAAATTCTTTGGGGTATAGCTATTTTTAAACAAGCCATAGTTATAAGGATGTTTTTAAAACATGCACAGCCTGAGTATGTGTTTCAAAGCATAAGTGGTTACAGGGACTCGGCATTGTTAGGCTTGTACTGACCCATGGAACAAGAAAGCTTTTTCACCAGAGCCTGAAAACCTCCAGAAATGATGTTTAAGAGGTAAACAAAAATGCAGCTTGGCTGTGGATTGAAGCCCTATTACTAGGCAGGTAGGTGAAAGTCCTGATGCCAGGACCTCTCCCCAATTTAGAGCTATTCTTACAAATACTCAGAGTGCTTCCCTGCTAGATGAATTTACTAACAGCCGTAATGAGCATTCCTTTCCCACCCTCATTCCTCACCCCATAGGAATCAGAAGTTAGTGGAAAGAATGCTGAATTCTTTAGGACTATTTGCATCACTCTCAGAGCTGGTGTTCATGGTTTCTGTTTCTGTCCTGCTTCTCCANGCTGACTGTTCCCGTAGGGTTTTTCTCCAGTCTTATCTCTACTATGACTTATGCAACTCCCCCCTCTCAGTGCGCGCACACACANAGACACTGCTCACCTTCCACTCCTTTTTCCCAAGAGGCATATGCCCTTTAGAACTTCCCTCAAATCTTGCATCTATCTTAAAAATTTCCTAAGGTTCTATAGTATTTATGATTCTTTGCTAAGAAAAAATAAAAACTAATATTAGACATTTATTATTAAGTATTCTTTGCCTGTGTGTGTGTGTGTGTGTGTGTGTGTGTATCTATCTCTGGCAGGATTTTATCTTCCTCAGGCTAGCCTTGAACTTACTGTGTAGGATAGGCTCATTTCAAACTTTTGATCCTCTTACCTCAGCCTCCTAGGTACGAGGATTAGAGGTGTTCACCACCAGTCCTGGTAAGTGCTCTTTTTCAAGTCTCGCTTTAAAACTCTTTAAGAGATAGACTTCAAGCTAGATCTGTTTGAGATAGGAGAAAGCCAATGATGGCAAGTTAAGAATTTGGTGCAGGATTCTGGGAGATTGGGATTGAGTGGCTGAGTAAGTATCGGAGGTGATCAAGAGTATATGTATTTATGGTACAAGCCACTAGACTTGGTGACAAGTTAGATATTACCTTTCAGATTTGGAAGTTTCCACTTGAGTCCACCTTCATATGCCAACTGTGCTTCTTTGGACAGTTGCTAGGCACTGCTCCTCCCTGATTCAATGTCCTCCTTCCTCAACATCTGTGTATATAAGAGACAGACTTTCCTTCAACCTATTCCTGTGAAAATTAGTCTCTTTGTTATTATTAACATAAACTTTACTGTTTCTTTTTACCTCTGTGGCACTCCTCTGTATTTTTAAATATTTGAGAAATTGCCTAGCTACTAATAGTGGGGAAGCTATCTATTTTATTCACTTGAGTATTTCATCTACTTCATGGGCAATAGGTGCTCAGCAAACACTGGGAGAAGCTCTCTTAATAAGGAAAGAATTTAAAGAGATCCCTCTTCCTTGAGATCCTAAATGGAATGAAATTCCTCCATAAGTGGAAATAAAAATGAAAATAAATCAGGGAAAATAAAATCAAACTCTTTCTGAACCTCTATCTTAACAAAAAGCCAAGGGCAAAAAGGGTTGATCAAACTAACAAACTAATTAGCAATAAAAGAGTCACTCAGTAGTGACTACCCTTTGCGGTGAAGGATTAGCTGGGATAAGTTTTTTAAAAGATCTGTGATGGCTAAAATCTCATCATTAACCAGGATTACAATATTTATATGTTGGTAGTGTTTAAGCACAGTAGATCCTCAGTGTTCTACCACTGAGCTATGTCTCCAACCCATGGTCATGAGACTCGAATGCCTTGTCAGTTGTGCTGGACTCTAGTTTAATAACTTTATTTGTGCTTCTTTATTTTTAGTCTGTAGTATTTAGTTTTCAGCCTTTCGCCCTATAAATCCTACAACTTTGTGTAGCCCTCATGTACAATTCTCCATTACAATCCAGAGAAATACAGTTTTGTTCACTCACCCACTCAGTTTAAAAAAATAAATGTAACATTAAAATGGGTCACAGATAAAAGTAGTCCTTATTTAGGTCTCCCTTTTGGTCTCAGTGTAAGAATAGAATTTGGATTCAATACCCTTAACCCTGTCACTTGAAAGAAATACTCCCTCCTCATTTCCATGTATATATTTGTCCAAATCTCACCTTTCTTCCCATTACTGGTGTCTGAGACATTGAAACAGTACATATAGATATAGAATGTGCTTACATATGCCAGCAACCATAGCTGTAACTGCTTTTATCACTCACAAATCTTACCCTTTAAACATTTGAAGGGGTCATTTATACAGATTGGCAGAGGTCTAAGGATCCTCACTGTGTTTATAAGTCAACAGTTAGGCCCAGTCCATAATGACTAAAGATAAATTCTTAGAATGGGATTATATATGTATGCTGTCAGTTCCCACAATATAGACTTGGGGAAGAAGGCCAAGCAAAATGGCCTCAGAAGAAGGCCAGCTGGGCGTGTGTCTCCTCTAGGAGATACGTATATGTGTCTTTAATATGGAAGTGTATGTTTTGAGAAGCCTCTCCCTCACTGCCATATCACTGGGCTTGTGTTATAGATTCAGGATGTGGGTGCATATATACTTCTGAAGTGCCAAAAGGTTGCTAAAACTTTTGCTGGAGTGTCTGTTTTCAACTTACTAGGAANATTAGATTCCTCTCATGAGTTGTTGCACAGTCTTAAATAGATAGTACATAATAAATTTTTGTACTGAATATTTGATTAGCTCCATCAGGATTAAATTAAAGTAGATGTGGAGGATGCAGAGGAGGGCATTTTCCTTCAGTTTGGCTGGAGTTTTGCTGTCTTAGGTCTGTGCCCTTACAAATCGCATTTTCAGCTTATAACCTGATAACTATCTATTGCCGTAAGAAAGAAAATATTAGCATGCTTATCAAAAGGACAAAACATTTGATGTACAGCATATGTAGAAGGCACTAGTATATTTTCAATGAGAATGCCAGAAAATAGCATGGGGAAAATCCTAACATCCTTAAATAAAAGACCTTGAAAGTATTAATGTGTTCCCTGATTGGATCAGTATTCCCAGTCATTAGAGCATGCTTTCTTAACCTGATGATATAGCCAGGAACCCGAAAAGCTGTGGCTTAGTGAGGAGAGAGNGCCAGCCTATGGTAAATGTAAATATCTTCTTTTGTCTAAAACAAAAGGCTTTACCACAAACATCTAGCTTATTCTCAGAAGAGATGAGTAGCCTGTGTTGTGAATTGTTGGCAGAGTGCAACAGATGATCTGTAGAACTAAATTTGCCCGTACGTAACAGCCAGATTATCTCTGTTCACTGTTGTAAGTTCTAGAGAGGAAAGAAAATAGCAAATGATGAAGAGTTAAAAATCATTTACTATATTNACTTAGTTACCTCTATTTTCAATACTCTTTGCTGTTCTTGGGCCCAAGCTCTGATAACCACTGTTCTGTTCTGCATTTCTCTGAGATCAGTTTTACTTCCCCATAAGTAAGAGCATGCTGTCCTTCTGTGTATGAGGAAAAGACCACTTAATGTAGCTCCATTAATTTACAAAGTTGAATTTTCCTTTTGGTGCCTTTTGATAGAGTTCACCAAATTAAGATAAAATCCTCTCTAAAAAGTAAATAGCAGCAAAAGTATAAAAGAAAAGATGAATCGTGCTGGGTTTACCATTCTGTACTCTAGGAGTTAATATTTCTCCATTTTGATGCATATGGATCTAATTTTATTTGCTATGGACTATTGGACTGTGTGAGCAAACCATGTATCTCTCCAAATATCTTCCCTTTTCTGTTCTTAAGAAAATCACATTGTTCTAGAGCACCACCATAGACCCATGCCAGTACTCTATATATCCTTTCTTGTTGATCAGGATGTTAGAAAAAATGAACAAGAAAACCATGGAATGATGTGAAATGAATATCCTGCTAGGAAGAGTGTTGATACTGAAAGTGGTACTCCTTTTCTATGCATTATGCTTTCTGTCTGGAAGTACAAGGGACTTCAAGCACCTTTCTTTTCCATCTAAATGATGCAACAATGATATTCCATGTNTAGATGCAGTGAAATTGCAATACTAGCTGAGTGTGATCACTCTAGCCTTAATGACACAAACCCCATCAGTGAGGATAATGCTGTAGGGTACAAAGATAGTCATGTAACCACTCCTAAGTGATGGCTTAAGTTAGAAGCTCATGAAAGTCCAGAGATCTACTTGGTCCCTACATGGCCAATAATACTGCTTGGACCATATTTTTCCATCTTCCTTCTTTGAAAGTTTGGTGGAGGATACTCAGTAAAATGAAAAAAACCTTAAAAATCAGACCTCAATCTCATATCATGTGAGAGCTATACAGATTAACACATACTTCGAACCTGATGGAGACACAACAGTCCCGTCAAACTCCATAACTCAGTATTTACTTTAGGACAAATTAAATGCATGAGTTGTAGGCTTATGTTGGTGTTTTCTGAACTTGCTTATCTAGAAGTACTTGAAAGAGATGAAGGACGTGCAGAATAGTGTTTGTATAGCAGAATAGTGTTTGTATAGCTTGGTTGTAATCGGTGTCCTATTACCTAGTGATGTAGTAGAAGGAGAGCCTCCCTTGGTTCCTGCTGACAGTTCCAAAGTGTACATGACTTAAATGTGGACAAAGCATGAAAGATAAATGACAAGAACTCTGGACTCAGCCATGGATTCTATTCAGAAGAATGCCAGGAGAGACGATGTTTCTTTCTCTCACTATTTCCATCTCTTCTTAAATTTGTCTGTATTTCCTGGGATCCTTTATTCCATTTTTTCTTTGTTTTCATTAATCTTTTTATTTAGATCTAATGCTATCAACTCATTGTAGCAATTTCTGTGCCTTCCTTTTTACTACCTTGACCAGTTTCTTTTTCTTCCTTTTTCTTTTCTTTATTAAAGTTTAGGGATACTCCACATGTAGGGAACTCAACTTTTTTCAACACTCTCAGTATTGGGGTATAGCATGTGTGATAACAGTAAGTCAGATTCCCAAGGAGTCTTCCATTCCCCCTGTGGAGAGTTGTCACCCTGGGCTGCAGAACACTTGATATTGTATAATATTATTCTTCCACTGCCCTTATAAAAAGAAACAGCCATTTGTCCTCTTGATATAAAAGGAAGGAGATACTTCCTCACCAGGCACAGCATTGCTACGTTGCTAGTTGGCTTAAACATCCAGCAGGAGAGTTAATTTCTGTGAGCTTATCCTTATTTCAAACTTGTTTCTGCTATTTTCATTTCATTATTCAGACACACCTCATCTGCAATTTGCTTGGCCTCTGCCTTTAACAGTTGTTGTACTTTTTGTTTTATTTTCACCCTTCAACACTACTCTCAGAAACATCTCCCAAGCTGATTGCGCATGTTCACTCCAATATATCTCGAATAAAAGATCAGTGAGCTCCTAGTGTCAGCCATTCATTCTTCATAGATTGGTTTACAATGTGTCAGTGTTATGCCAAGCAAAGACAAGAGACAAGCGAGACAAGCGCCTAGCTTAAAGAGCTTCCAGTCTCACAGAGAGAGCCATTCCTAAATTGACAGGATGGTAGAGCTCACTACAGTACAGAGACTAAGGGGAGAAATTTATATGGTCCATTTCTGAAAGCCTGTCCTTTGTCACTACTGTGCTGAGTACATCTTGTGTTCTCATCAACAAAATAGATAAGCTAAGACACAAATAATTAACCTATTACATAATTACAGTCTGTAAAATTCAGGTTTGATAAGGGCCAGGGTTATAAGAAACTTCTCTTCAGTTATGGTCAAGGAATTATCCATTTATAAGAAGAGTGGAAGAGAAACACCCCAAACAGAAGGAATGTCTTGAGTGGCAGCCTTGAAATGTGTAAGAACTTGATGTTCAGAAATTGAACTGGATTAGTACAAACAGAACTGGAGCCAGCTATCCATCGGAGGGTCCTAAGGGTCATGAGAAGGAAACTATATTAATTCAATATCCACTGAGAGACTTTAGAAAAACTGGNATGTTTGTATCTGTTTTCAAAGATTATTCTGATTGCTTTGTAGAAAACTGATGGAAGGAAACAAGTATTTCAGATGGATGTTACTGAAGTAACTGAAAGATAAGTGCTTGCAACATGAGTATGGAGAGTAATATAGAAAGGTGGAGTTGAATCAAAGCTCTCTCTTTGAAGTAGAAGAAAAATGAAATTAGACTTAAATGTAAGAGGTGAAAGCAAAAGGAAGAACATGAAGTAATTCCTGTGTTTTGATCCGCTTCATGAGTGATAATTTACTGAAAGGAGAGAGATTATGAATTTTGAAATAGATTTGTGTTATGATTTGGGGATTTGGGGTCATATGAATTCTTGGAATTCACATTAAGGACAGGAGAAACACAAATCTCATGTGGAGACTGTAGCTTGAAGTTATTAGTTTGGGATTTATCAGCAGAAAAAAATGATAGTTATGATTATTGCCAATTACATTAAAANAAAAGAAGAGAGGANTCAAGAGAGGGGCTGGGGGCTGAATATACTCAGGTGACCAGAGGAAGAGGAGCCAGTGAAGCAGTGGGAGAAAGCAACAAGAGTTGTTCAAAGAAACCAATGCTCAACATAAACCTGTCCAACTTGCTACAGATAAATAATTTGCTTTTCATGATGACAAAACAATAGTTTCTGAAAATGTTTAATTAACTATAAAGTATTACACATAAATATATATACATACATATATATATGCATATATATACATATATGTATATATGTATATATATAATGCATTATGAAAGAAATTTGACCCTACATGCAGGAATTCTTACAACTTAGGTATTTACATTCTTTATTACTTTAATGGCTGTATGAAGGAAACTTTTTAAACCACATATAAAAACATATTTGCCTAGTAAAATATCTCAAATTTGTGTAGAGATTTATCCACCTAATAAGAATCTCACCCAATGCAAATCACCACTTAGATCCAGACCCTATCCAAGGAAATTTTCATTTCATGGCCTGAAATAAATAGGACATGTCCCTTTCAGGTGACTCTCAGGATTAATAATAAAGAAAAGAAGCAAAAGAGTTTTAAATTTATTATTTTTAATTACGTGTTGGTGTGTGTATCAGCATGTGTATATATGTATATGAGTGCAGGTGCCCTTGGAGGCCAGAGGAGTTCAAACTCTTGTGATGTTGGTTCCAGGAGCTGAACTCACGTCCTCTGGAAGATCATCAAGTACTCTTAACCACTGAGCCGTCTCTCCAGCCCCTGGTCAAAGATATTTTAAAGTGCACACTTTACCACCACTCCTGCTTACTCCTAGCTCCAGTCCTCCCATTGTGGTACCACAGGGGTGGGGATGGGTATGTGCTGCCATCCCCAAGTCCTTCTGCAAACTCTGTGTGGCTTTCAGAACTTAAATTAAGTCCTATTTTTCCACAGATGCTATTTTATAGAACTATAAAAAGGAGTATGGCAGGAGTATACACTCCATTGTGGCTTCCACTGCTTTTAAGATAGGACATGAGAGCTCCATGCCCTGTGTCTTCCCCATTGTGAGTTGAAAGAAACTTAGTCTGTGAAGAACACACTGAATAGGAAAGTTACCCATAAGGCATTCTTTATCATCTGTGTAACTACCATTGAGAGTTGGAATCNTGTGTATTATGGACTTTATTTCAATATTAATGCCTTTTAAGTGGGTATTTTTAATGATTAGTCATGACCACATTGCTATATCATTACTATGACAGTTACATTTTTACTTTCTATTCACATTCCAAAGTAAAATAAAGATCTCAAATCATGCATGCACTATCATGTTATCAAAGAACCTGTCAGAGAAGATATGTGAAACTTTAGAGTTTTAAAATTTCAGCAATTGTTTAGAATGCCATTTAGAGACATTTTCTCATTCTATAGTGCAGCCTCTTTGGACATACCTTGGAGNAGAAGATAACAACAGAGAGTTTCACTCTCCAGACAGGACCACAGAAAGGGGTCTTGCGTGAGAGAGAGAGAGAAGAGGACCATGATTTCAGNGCAGGANGGGTACCTCTCANTGAAACTTTCTCTCTCTCCTTGACTCTCCAAAGCAACCGGAATGCAAACTGCAACCTAAGGTGCTACCCCTGTATTAATTACTTAATTACAAAGGCTGGGTCACCATCTAGAATCAACAAGTGAGAAAACCAGCAAATACAACAAGCAGAACTAAGATCCAATAAAATACACTTGGAGAGAGAGCACATCAGAACATANACGTTTTCTAATCCTGGAAAATTATAAGAGGCAGTTACCTCCATTAAGAAAAAGAAAAGGAAATTTTGGTGGATGATTTTTTTTTAAAGTGTATATACTGAACAGTAAATTAGACATTATTGAGAACAAACTAGTAAGCTAGAAGATGGAGTCAATGAAATCTAGTACAGAACATAAAGAGAAAAAATTGATGGAAAGTGTGGAGAAGGACTCATACATAAATTGAACCACACNGCCATTAAATACAAGTTGTCTCAGGTAGGGTTATAAAACANCATGACCAAAAGCAACTTGAGGAGGAATGGGTTTATTTCAGCTTACTATCCTGTTCATAGTCCATCATGAAGGGAAGTCAGGACAGTAACTCAAGGCAGGAACCTGGAGGCAGGAAATGAAGCAGAGACAATGCAGGAATGCTGCTTGCTCCGTTGATCCCCATGACTTGTTCAGCTTGCTTTCTTATGCCACTCAGAACCACCTACCCAGGGGTTACACTGCCCACAGTGGGTGGGGCACTTCCACATCAGTCATCATTCAGCAAAATGCACCACAGGCTTGCCCACAGCTCTCAACTGAGATTCCCTCTTCCCAAATGACTCTAGCTTGTGTCAAGTTCACATAAAAACTAGCCAGCACACAAGTCAAAGGAAGAGAGAAATACTTAAATAAACAACAAAGAAAGGTATTACATTCTTATAGAACCAATCCACCAAGACAAATGAAAGATAAACGAGATAAATATATAAGTACATTTCCTTAATTTTTCACAATTTTTCAAGATTTTAGGGGGGAAAGTCTGGCAGCTATACAATGAACTCAGCAGCAACACTGACTACAAGAATAAATGGAGCAATACATTAAAAAATTCTGAGAGGAAAAATTTTAAACCCAGAGTTCTTCACTTATCCAAATTATTGTTAAAATGAATGAGGAAAGTACATTCTCTTGAGAAGCGGAGTTCAAAGTTACTATTCATGCATCTTCTCTTGGGCTTATGCTTCCTCCAAAGGAAAATGAGAACAGGAAGAACGCAATGGACAAATGATACAATGAGCAAATAAATTAATAAAATACTGTTGTAAGTATTAATGAGTATTAATGCTGAAGCATTTGATTTTGATACTCTTGAGTAAAATTACAGATGACTGACATCAAGTGGAATGTGGCATGACACATGACCACTGAATTTTGTAGGGACTACAATGGAAAATCAGGCCATTCTTCATTGCAAATTAGTGTATTGATATTTAATTACCCTAGATACTTTGAGGATGACAGTTACAACAGATGTTAAGAAGTAAAGGTTTCATTAGCCAAAAAGTTAGCATTTATTTTGTTGAAACCAGTAAAGGAAAAATAAGGGAAGANAATTTGGTGACTCCAACAAAAGATAGCAGAAAAAGAAATAGCTAGAAAGCTTGGTAAATAGAATTGGGGAAATAAATATGGCTAGGATAAAGCCAGATTCCTACAAGTCAAAATAAACATGAATGAGTCATCTTAACCTGGACAGCTGAATGCCCTAAACAAAATGTCAGAGATGACACATTAATGAAGGAGAGAGATTGAGACAGAAGAAACATTGTTGATATTTTTTTGACTTTTTGTTATTCTGTATGTGTATAGCATGCATTGTGACTTCTGTGACCCTTCATTCTCCCTTCCATCTTTCTCTCTACAAGTCCCCTTCTCAACCTCATGACTTTTTGTGGTTGTTTTGTTTTGAGAGCCACTGAGTTTAGCCAGGATTATCTGTGTGAATATGGCTTTTGAACTATCCTCTAGAGCTCAGTGGGCAGCTCAGTGGGTGCACAACTAGATAGAGTAGCTGCTCTTCCACCAGAATCTGTCAGTAGCCAATAGTTTAGTAAGAAGTACTGGGGCCCAGTGGACTCCTTCTGGATCCATAGTTGACTACTTATAAACCTTACATAGGCACATTGCAGGCAGATATGGCTGCTGTGAAATCATGAGGTTATTNGCTGTGCCATTGTTGATACTCTTGGGTAATGTCAGTGATATTTGAACATCACTTATTCATATTTCAAAAGAAAGGGGGGGTGAGGTTGCTGCCTGACTTGGTTGTAAATGATTAATGACCTAAATGTAAAAAGATAAGACAAAACAAAAAAGATGTAAGTAGTATAAGAAAATTCGGACCACCTTTATAATCCAGTCACAATATAAATATCACTTCAAAGTGATTTAAAAGGCAAAAGATATGGGGTATTTAATAAACTCTCTCAAGGTTAAATATGCATAATTACATATACACAGTCAACATTATCAACAAATTCAGAAGATGGGAAAAGCTTAAGAAGAATTATATTCNACCTAGATAATCAGGGGTTTGCCAACTCTTTTGCAAATCTAAAATGTTCCATAATAAGTTATTGGACCTTAGGAGTATAAAATGATTCTGTCACCATGAAGGACTCTTAACCGTCCTAAATAAATGTAAATTGTGTGTACATGGTTATTAGCAAGCGACTCTACCCTTGAGTGTCTGAGGAAACTTGCAGTTCAGCGCCAGGGATACTTAAAAGTTCAAGAGGAGATTGACCTTCTGTTTAGTTAGTGGCACATAGGGCATATGGTGCATAAGGCAATCAGAGGGCACTTTATCTGTTAATGGTTCTGTTTTTATAATGAGGTTATATATTACCTAGAGTCACTAAAATTATTTTGGGAGAACTGAGGAATCAGTAAAGTGCTAGCCACCCACACATGGGGACCTGAGTTCAATCTCTAGCACACAATTAAAAGTCAGGTATTACAGGTTTGCCTGTAATCCCAGTGCTGGGGATGCAGAGGCATCCAATCTAAACAAAATGGTTCAATTCCAGGGTCACTGAGAGACTCTGCCTCAAAGACAAGCTGGAAAGTAATCAAGAAAGACACAGTGTCAAGTATGTGCAGGTGCACGCCTGCACACACACACACACACACACACACAGAGAGAGAGAGAGAGAGAGAGAGAGAGAGAGAGAAACATATATACATACACACACAAGTAATTTTTTAAATATTTTTAAGAGTGTTAAGTTTTAGTTTTGTTTTGCAGACTTCATAACTAAAGGTTCTCTCTTTGTAGTTAAATGGAAAGTCTCCTATGTGTTGATAGGAGGCTCAAGGTTGAGACCAGTGTTTATGCAATCAGGAGCCTCAGTGACTGTCCACTTGTTATAATAGGGAGAGTTTTAGATGAAGATGGAGTTTATATCCACCCTTCACACAGGCTTGATGGATTTCAGTTGGAAGTTGTCTGCGTTTATCTTTAGGCGTATCAATTTTAAATGTTTAAATGTCTTCTAATTGTTTTTAACTGAACAAAGATTTATTCACGGGAATACATGTAAGTAGAGGAGGGGAAAAGTAACAGAAAAGCCAAACAATGAAATGAAGCGGATCCAAACCATCTCTCGCTCTACAGCTTTTAACTTGTACACTGTGTGCATATACTAAGGGCACAAAGGGCCACCAACATGCACCAATACAGTGTAGGAACCCTGCATACACCCATTAACTTAAAAATANCTCTAAGACCATGCTTTGAACAACAACAACAAAAAGGGAAAGCTTATAGACATTATGTTGAGTGGGAATGAACATTTAAATGTAAGAGCCGTGTTCCACCTTCTCAATTGTCTTTATGTGCCAGCGGACACGTGTGCAGCCTCTTACAAATCTTTGACCATGTCATTTGAAATTTTGATAAAATCACTAGTAGTTTTTGTTTAACTGTTCTGTGGTTGGACTTATTAATTAGGACGGCAAATATTAAGGACATCACAAGCAGATTACCCTTGCTGGCCTGTTTCAGATACGTAGAAAATGGCAGGCTGTGTGCTGAAGTTTTTAACTTCACTATATGTATGGCGTTTAACAAACCACAAAGTAATTGCCAATCATAACNTCACTGTTTCATGGAGCAGCTATGCATGGCTGAGAGTCATCATTTTTCCTCCTCAAAGTAAGTAGGCTGTTGTTTTTTGTTTGTTTGTTTGTTTTTTCTTTCTTTCTCTCTTTCTTTTAAAGTTAGGTCTAAATTTACTACTCTGGCCTTTTTTTCTGCTTTGGATTTTTTTTTTCTATCTGTCATTATGTTTCTTTAAGAAACTTATTTTTAAAAAAATATTTAAGGGAAGGAACAAAGCTAGCAAAGAAACAGATGTGTCCCATATAAAATATGCAATAAATCTTGTCCCACAAATTCTTTGCTCTGAACTTTCTGACAGAAACTGTCAAATACCCACTTTAATTCAGGTATAAAATGTTCACTCCGTGTCATGGCGCCAACTGCCATATGCCAGAATAAAGTTAGTGACCCGCCATAAAAACAGCAGCATAGGCACCTTTGAAACCGTACAAGTCATCGTGGGTGAGAACGACCCATATAAATCCATGGGGAATTAATCTGGGCTTTGCTACTATCCTGCTGCGCATTTACAATGCGCTCCTACTCCGGCACAGCAGCAGTAGTAATACTTTTTAAAAGGAGAGAGAAAATAAGGAGAGCAGTGTGTCCCTTAATGAGCCTTGCGGGGGAGGGGCTGCCAGATCCCGAGGCAGCAGCTTCTCCTCTCCCCTCCCCCAGCTCTGGAATCCCTTGAAGAGGTGGGCCCCAGCCTGGGTTGAACATGTGGGGTTCCCCTTCAGCTCGCCCAGCCTGGCTCAGCAGATCACATGAAACTAATCTCCCCCAAGCACAATCATAGAAATGACTTCAGCTTCATAAATCATCCTTATCATCCATCCTGCAGAAGGAGGCGACAGTATGGGTTTTCTCCAGAAAAAATATTTCAGGCTTATGATTTCAGGAGCTACCCCTAAA
>LZPO01045153.1:3677-15528 GCA_001675575.1 Neotoma lepida | reverse complement strand
GAAATGCAGAAGGGTAGTAGAAGGAAGTAGTTATAAATACCAACTTAGACTATGTGACAAATTACAGAAATAAATAATATAATTGACATGAATGTTTCTGTTATATTTCCTTAAGAATGTGTTTATAAAGGTATTTATGTTTTTATTCTTAGATTTTATTTTCATGTAGCATAATATAAATTAATAAAATACCAGTGGTTGTCAAATTTATTTGAGATACTAAAGGAATGCCCTTCAGGGGACATTGCCATGTCTTTTAAATTTATACTATGCTTGTGATTATGTGAGGGATAATTATATCATGTTAGGAATAATTATGGACTAGTTATTGCTTTCATTTGGAAATTAAGCATGACAAAGGAGTTATGATCATGTGACAAGTAGACAATGGGTAGACATATTTTGGATATTCAACTTGATCACATCTAGAATTAACTAAAACCCTAGTAGCTATGTTTACCTAGGAGAGAATGTTCTTAATTACATCATTAGAAGTGAGAAAAAAACATTTTTAACATGTATCTTTTGAGGATTGAAAGATATACCATTAATTTTGATCACACTATCTGTTAGCAGTCAACATGAAGCATGTGAAAGAAAGAGGTTTGCTCTCTTTGTCTGCTGGCTCTTGCTCTCACAGACAAATGAATCTCTTCACTGTCATTTGAGCCTAATTCTTTGGAATTATGGTGTATACTGAAGACCAGCTGAAACATCCAGTCTCATGGACTGAACAACTACTAGATTCTTGTACCTTCTGTTGGTAAAACAGTCATTATTAGATTATCTGGACCATAGCCTAATGGTCCAGAATGGTAAACCATTCTAATAAATTCCATTTGTCTATCTATAACTACATCTATATCTATATCAGTATCTCTATCTATCTATCTATCTATCTATCTATCTATCTATCTATCTATCTATCTGTCATCTATCTATTCATTCTTTCAGTTCTGTTACTCTAAAGAACCCTGACTAATATAGCAAAACTACTCTATGTTCTCTACTTCAGTCCCTATATCTCAGATTCCTGCCCTGATTTCTTTCAATGATAAATTGTGACCTCTACACAATAAATAAATAAATAAATAAATAAATAAATAAATAAATAAATAAAACTCCTTTCTTGCCAAGTTGCTTTTGGTCATGGTGTTTAGCAGGTTCCATTGACAAGTCATAAGAATCTTCATGTGACAGCAGTCTTAACAAGCAATCTTTTCCTTAATAAAGTGCAATAATCATATGCTTTCATGTTCAATGACTAACACTTATTGAATCTCATTTAGATTTCTCTGTCTTTTTTCCTTCTCATTTATGTTAACATTTTTATTTTTATAAATGATTTTTTTCTGCTAAAAGGCCATTCTTTACATGAATCTTTTCATACTTGTCTGATCTTTCCAATATAATCAATTTGCAAGTAGAATTGCTTCAACAAATCATCCTGAAGAAAATTTTACTTTGATTTCTATTATACTCTGCAAGGCAATTCCTATGTCTCATCAGAGACTATTGTTAACCATTTCTAGTTAATTGATTATTTGAGAGATGAAATATCACATCTTAGCATTAATTAATATGGTTATAATTTTATGGTTAGAGATATGATGGATTTCATTGATTTTCAGCTTTCCTTATGAAATGTACCTTAGAAATGTTACTCATCTTGTTAAAATGTATAAACACAGTATGAAGGTACTGTGCATATATTTGAAACTGTGTGTTATACAGAAACTTTGTGTATGTTATATATACATATTCTCTATATGTTTATTTCTAGCTATACACATATATGATGAAATTAAATCTATAACCGATAATAAATTAAATCAGTGATCAATACTGAAATGGCTAAGAATTAAAGAAAATTAATATATATTAATAAGTAAACTACTATAATTATTAATTAACATGCAGTAATATATATATATATATATATACTATTAAAATTTATTCAGTTTTAGTGACTTGTTAGTGTTTTTGGAATGGGCTGGGTAACAGCTTTGGAGCATGATTGACTGCAGGAAAATCAATTCCTATGAAGTACAACTACATATAAACATTCTTCATGTTCTGCACTTTTCTCACAGGAAGATCTTATTAGTCTTAAGTAGGAAGTATAAAATGATATTCTTGACTTTTCTATAATTGCAGGTAAACTTAGTTTCTCTAACTTCTTGTACTTTAACCTTAATATGACCCTGGCCCATGCACCAATAGCACAGAAATTGGTACTGGAGATGAGCAAGTGCTACAGAAAAAGCACCTAAATTTGTACATGATAATACTTTAAGGGGCAGAGAAGAATCTGTAGAAATGATTATGGAGACCAGAAGGAAGAAAATCCAGGTCAAGTGATAGCAAAACTGTAACTCCATGACTTATGGTACTAAAGAAGCTCTTAGTAATATTAGTCCTAAAAACATGGGATGGCATATGCTGATTGATGCTGTGTAAGATGGATTTTCTAAATGGTCTTGTTAAATAAAACATGGAGGCAAAGATAGAGGTGAAAGTCTGGCAGAGATCAGAGGAATTAGGAAGAGCTACCAACCTTACCTTAGACTGCTGCCACCGCTTCCAAAAAGGAGAGTGTCCGACTTCCTTATACCTCCATGTCTATATCCCTTTCTGTTCTGTCCTCCCATTGACTCTTTCAGCCTAGCTACATCACTTCCTCCTATCGCCCATCTCTGTCACTTCCTGCCTGTCTGTATAGACCTCCAGAATTCTATGATTGATGCTGGGATTATAGGCATGTGTCTCCACATTTGACTGTTCCTAGTGTGACCTGGAACTCACAGAGATCCAGACAGATTCTGCTTACTAAGTGATAGGATTAAGGGCATGTGCTAATTTTGCAAGGCTAGTGGCTGACCTTGTTCCCCTGATACTCAGATAAATTTTATTGGGGGACATAGATTAAATACCACCACAATGCTGCCTTCAGATTGCAATGGAATGAACAAAAAAAGAACAGACTGATTTATTGACAGAATAAAAGGGAAAAAAAGAAGACTAACTAATTGAGGGATTTTAGAGAGTGGGAATGGTAGTTCTTCCCATCCTAAAAATAGAAGTAAAAAAAAAAAAAAACTTGATAAAAACCCAATTTGGCAAGAAACCTAACATGGAATCTTTACATTCTTAGTGCCAATCTCTGAATGGATTTCTTTGATAATAGGACAAACTGGCTCTAGTAAAAGAAGGCTAATACTGGTCATTCACCTCAGTCAAAATACATGTAAATGTGCTGAGAGTGCTATGTTACTAGAGCAGAATTAAGTTGATGCATATTTCATAAATTACTATTTATCTTATTCTATGAGACAAAGTTCCATTGCAGTTTATACATTGTTGAATCCACATGTGTACACATATGTTGAATGTGTCAAGTAGAGGATAGAGGTTGACATCAGGTTTCTTTCCCTTTCATTCACCACTTTAGTTTATGAAAGAGTTTCTTGGTGAAACTTGAGGTCTTTTGACCCAAATAGATGTCAGGAAGGCCCTAGAAGTGGTATAGACCTTCAAGCTCTCCTCTGATTTTATGGCAGTGGAGGTCATCCATCACTTTATTCACTAAACCATCTCCCCGGAATTCATACTAAATTGACTTTCAATACTAAAGTTCTTTCTTTACATGGTTATAAATTTAATAAAAAGAGAAGAGAAATATCTCACATGCAATTTTATTTGTGCACAAACCTTGATCTCTTTAGAAGATGCAATAAAGTTACCCTGCACTTCTGTTTTTAATTTTCACAAAATGTGTTACTATTTGCTTAGGTTTTGAGTACTTTAGTTGATCTATTCTGGTATAAACATAAAGATGATAGATAAATAAACAGCAAGAGAGAAAATAGATAGATAGGTAGATAGATAGATCGATGGATAGATACAAAGATATATACAGAGATAAATAGATGATAGAGAGAGAGAAATAGAGAAATAGGAGATGATAAATATTTGATAGATAGCTGATAGATAAACAGCAAAACTTTAAACATTTTTTGTAATTTAATGAAGTAATATTTGTTACTATGTTGATAATTGTGTATAAATATCATTTAAAATAATACTGATAGCAACACAAGTATTTGAATGAATAGCTTGATATAAATTGGCAGAGAAACTAAAGGACTATGATTGGATAAAACATAAGTAATAACCATTATCAGAAAGAGACATTCCAAGCTATTATAAAACTAAATGTAATTTTCTGTCATCAATAGATGGAGTAGCAAGAAATCAGAATCAGCAGGTGAAAGCACTTATAGGAAGGAAACAGGCAAAGTAGTATGTAAAATTATATCTGCCCCTTGTGTGTTGGAGTCCTTACTTAAATCAAGAACATAAACAAGGAGTAATGTTTCAAAATATTAAACATGTACTAACACTTTATGAATGTTTGGGTTTTGTGTTGAATACTCAAGCTTCATGTGAAGGATATGCTCTATTATAAAACTCAGGATGAAGCAGTAGTTAGGATAAAAAGATATATGAAAGTTAAGGAATGATGAAAAACTAGGAATCAAATACTTGTTCATATTTTTCTTAAATCTTTGATCTCAGAATTTATAATGCATTTAAATGTGTTTTATTTTGCATTCATGTATATCTTTATTTATTTGTGGGGGGAGACATGGGGAGGGAGAGAGAGAGATTATATGTACATATATTTCAAAGTGTGTGTGTGTGTGTGTGTGTGTGTGTGTTACACAAAATCTAAATGTTCTTATAATAAAAAATCTGGGGTGAGATAGTGGGGTAAATGCTGAAAGATCAGAGAGACAAAGGAAGAAGCCACTGCCATGTCTAACCTCACCAATTCCACACATCTTCTGATTGAAATTCTCTGAGTCCTCACCTGAAAGGCCCCAGCCAAAAAACCCTTGGGATTCAGAGGATTTCAGTCAGAGGATTCATGGAATTAGTGAGGAGAGATGTGGCAGTGGCTTCTTCCTTTGTCTCTCTGATCTTTCAGCATTTACCCCAATATCTGTTACAATTTTTTATTTTTTAAAGACCTATTAGATTTTGAGTTACATCTGGTGCCCAACTTTTGGGCACCGATTCACGAAAAAGCCACTTGCCTGTGGCCTTGCACTCCCCAGATCAGGCCTGAGCTACATGAGGCTGGAGTCCCTACCCTGCTAGCTAAGTTTTTTTCTTAATTTTTTTTTTCTTTTACCTAACAACTCCTCAACTCCCCCCATCCCACCCCTATCCTGTCCTCGTAGAGGGTATGGCCTCCTTTGGGTAGTCAACACAGGCTGGTATACCAAGTTGGGGCCAGACATAGCCCCTCCCTGCTGCAGCAAGGCTGANTAAGGCATTGCACAATAGGGAATGGACTCTAAAAAGCCAGTTCATGTACCACTAGCTAAGTTTTTGTTGCAGCCTTTCTGCAGCAAACTCCTTAGGTTTTTGGGCTTCAACAACTGCAGGAGTTAGCCAGTTCTGCACAGTTCCCCCATGCAGATTGCTGGATCTTTCACTTCTTTCCTCTTCTGGTGGGTTTATTGCTGGATCTTTCACTTCTTTCCTCTTCTGGTGGGTTTTGGCTTTCTCTGGGCCCCCTCCTCAGGCTGTTGCCACATCATTATCTTAGTCGTCATTGTCAGCAGATTTAGTGAGTCAATTGGGATTTCTTAAAGGGAAGAACTAGTTAAAAAAAAAGATTTTTTCCAAATTAAAAAATTGGAAACATTTTTACAATGGAGGAAGCTTGATCTCTATTTTATAATACAATTGACATTCTGAAAATGGAACAATTAAATGAGAGGATAATGTTGATGTGATAGGTTGATGTCAATTATAAATATTATTTGTTTGATTATTTTTGTTTCATCATTAAAAAGTTGGTTAGCATGAGTGCCAAGACAAAAGNTTGAGAGAAACATGTTAAAACAGATCATAGAGATATTCAGANCCAGACAGAAGATTTTAAAGGAGAACCAATCTCAACATTGCATTATAGGGTTACAGAGAAACAGCCTAAGGCTTTCAAATAGCCAACCTTAATCTATCTAATAACCTTACAGGAACTACCCAGTGATGGATATCCTCAAGGCTATATAAGAGCTGACTGGACTCCTGTGGAAATGTTAGATTTGAGGAGATTCAAAGAAGCAGTAGTCTCTTTTGACATCCACTCATCTTTCATGAAGCAGATGTTAAACTTGTGGTCAACTTGTAATAAAATTATCCCTCAAGACTGGAGAAATTTGGTTATAGCAGTCTTAGAGGCTTGTCCCCAATTACACTGGAGGACCTGGTAGAAAGATGAGGCTAAGACCACTGAACAATGAAGTAAGACTAGAGGTATTGAAATTTGCCAAGATCAACTTCTTGGAGAAGGCAATTATACTGAAAAAGTCAGTCTTTATATGATGACCACACCCTGGTTTTATGTTGCATGACAGCCTTGAATGCTTGGGACAGAATTGAAGAAGTATGAAATAAAATTGAGTCATTTACACAGTGGGTTGGGGATTTAACTCAGTAGTAGAGTGCTTGCCTGGCAAGCACAAGGCCCTGAGTCCTCAGCTCTGGAAAAAAAAGTTATACAGGGTCCAAAAGAAACCTTCACTGATTCCTTACAAAGACTGACTTCAGCAATAAACAGAATGATGCTAAATTCAGAAGCTAGACAGTTAATAATTGAATCTCTGACTTTTGAACATCCTAATGAACAATGCAAAAAGTATAATTAGGCTATTAAAGGCAAGATATATTGAATCTCATGACCATGATGATGCTTGGATAGGATAGGTAATTTCCAGAGATTTGAAGAAAAATTGTAATGTCAAATGTTTTAATTGCAGTAAATAAGGTCACCTAAGAATGGACTGTAAACAAGGCATTCCTAGGAACAATGTTTTTTCAAGGAACAATGACAACAGAACAACTGCTTTCTGTATTATGCAGTAGGTGTGGCAAAGGCAGACATTGGACTAATGGATGTAGGTCAACAAGGGACAGACAAGGTAATCTCTCATCTTTGCAGTTGGGAAACTCCCTGAAGGACCTCTCACAGGCCCCCAAGTCAAACTCCATTCGGTCCTTTTCTGTCATCACGGAAGAAACTCCTTCCCAGAGCAATTAAAGAACCTAATGCCTATTGTAAAAAAAAAATCATACTGCTCTGGATGATAGAATACCTGTGGTGACATTGTGTCCCCCAAAATATTATGCACGCTAATAAACTTATCTGGGGTCAGAGAACAGAACAGCCACTAGATAGATATAGAGGCCAGAAAATGGTGGCACACACACCTTTAATCCTATCACTTGGGAGGNAGTGTAGTCATCAATCCAATTACAGGAAAGGCCAGTTCAGGCAAACTCTCCACTATTGCTTGCAATCTTAGCTGCAGTCATCCTTGTGGATTCCTTGGAAATTCACTGGAACCAGGTTTCTCCCTAAACCCATAATGGTTCTATCAAGATATCTCTGAGTCCTCACCTGAAAGGCCCCAGCCAAAAAACCCTTGGGGTTCAGAGGATTTCAGTCAGAGGATTCATGGAATTAGTGAGGAGAGATGTGGCAGTGGCTTCTTCCTTTGTCTCTCTGATCTTTCAGCATTTACCCCAATATCTGTTACAATTTTTTATTTTTTAAAGACCTATTAGATTTTGAGTTACATCTGGTGCCCAACTTTTGGGCACCGATTCACGAAAAAGCCACTTGCCTGTGGCCTTGCACTCCCCAGATCAGGCCTGAGCTACATGAGGCTGGAGTCCCTACCCTGCTAGCTAAGTTTTTTTCTTAATTTTTTTTTTCTTTTACCTAACAACTCCTCAACTCCCCCCATCCCACCCCTATCCTGTCCTCGTAGAGGGTATGGCCTCCTTTGGGTAGTCAACACAGGCTGGTATACCAAGTTGGGGCCAGACATAGCCCCTCCCTGCTGCAGCAAGGCTGANTAAGGCATTGCACAATAGGGAATGGACTCTAAAAAGCCAGTTCATGTACCACTAGCTAAGTTTTTGTTGCAGCCTTTCTGCAGCAAACTCCTTAGGTTTTTGGGCTTCAACAACTGCAGGAGTTAGCCAGTTCTGCACAGTTCCCCCATGCAGATTGCTGGATCTTTCACTTCTTTCCTCTTCTGGTGGGTTTATTGCTGGATCTTTCACTTCTTTCCTCTTCTGGTGGGTTTTGGCTTTCTCTGGGCCCCCTCCTCAGGCTGTTGCCACATCATTATCTTAGTCGTCATTGTCAGCAGATTTAGTGAGTCAATTGGGATTTCTTAAAGGGAAGAACTAGTTAAAAAAAAAGATTTTTTCCAAATTAAAAAATTGGAAACATTTTTACAATGGAGGAAGCTTGATCTCTATTTTATAATACAATTGACATTCTGAAAATGGAACAATTAAATGAGAGGATAATGTTGATGTGATAGGTTGATGTCAATTATAAATATTATTTGTTTGATTATTTTTGTTTCATCATTAAAAAGTTGGTTAGCATGAGTGCCAAGACAAAAGNTTGAGAGAAACATGTTAAAACAGATCATAGAGATATTCAGANCCAGACAGAAGATTTTAAAGGAGAACCAATCTCAACATTGCATTATAGGGTTACAGAGAAACAGCCTAAGGCTTTCAAATAGCCAACCTTAATCTATCTAATAACCTTACAGGAACTACCCAGTGATGGATATCCTCAAGGCTATATAAGAGCTGACTGGACTCCTGTGGAAATGTTAGATTTGAGGAGATTCAAAGAAGCAGTAGTCTCNTTTGACATCCACTCATCTTTCATGAAGCAGATNTTAAACTTGTGGTCAACTTGTAATAAAATTATCCCTCAAGACTGGAGAAATTTGGTTATAGCAGTCTTAGANGCTTGTCCCCAATTACACTGGAGGACCTNGTAGAAAGATGAGGCTAAGACCACTGAACAATGAAGTAAGACTAGAGGTATTGAAATTTGCCAAGATCAACTTCTTGGAGAAGGCAATTATACTGAAAAAGTCAGTCTTTATATGATGACCACACCCTGGTTTTATGTTGCATGACAGCCTTGAATGCTTGGGACAGAATTGAAGAAGTATGAAATAAAATTGAGTCATTTACACAGTGGGTTGGGGATTTAACTCAGTAGTAGAGTGCTTGCCTGGCAAGCACAAGGCCCTGAGTCCTCAGCTCTGGAAAAAAAAGTTATACAGGGTCCAAAAGAAACCTTCACTGATTCCTTACAAAGACTGACTTCAGCAATAAACAGAATGATGCTAAATTCAGAAGCTAGACAGTTAATAATTGAATCTCTGACTTTTGAACATCCTAATGAACAATGCAAAAAGTATAATTAGGCTATTAAAGGCAAGATATATTGAATCTCATGACCATGATGATGCTTGGATAGGATAGGTAATTTCCAGAGATTTGAAGAAAAATTGTAATGTCAAATGTTTTAATTGCAGTAAATAAGGTCACCTAAGAATGGACTGTAAACAAGGCATTCCTAGGAACAATGTTTTTTCAAGGAACAATGACAACAGAACAACTGCTTTCTGTATTATGCAGTAGGTGTGGCAAAGGCAGACATTGGACTAATGGATGTAGGTCAACAAGGGACAGACAAGGTAATCTCTCATCTTTGCAGTTGGGAAACTCCCTGAAGGACCTCTCACAGGCCCCCAAGTCAAACTCCATTCGGTCCTTTTCTGTCATCACGGAAGAAACTCCTTCCCAGAGCAATTAAAGAACCTAATGCCTATTGTAAAAAAAAAATCATACTGCTCTGGATGATAGAATACCTGTGGTGACATTGTGTCCCCCAAAATATTATGCACGCTAATAAACTTATCTGGGGTCAGAGAACAGAACAGCCACTAGATAGATATAGAGGCCAGAAAATGGTGGCACACACACCTTTAATCCTATCACTTGGGAGGTAGAGATCCATCTGGATCTCTGTGAATTCAAGGCCACACTGGAAACAGAGCCAGGCCTGGTGGCACACATCCTTAATCCCAACACTCAATATCTCATGTCTTTGCTTGAGAAGGACACANGCTTTTATTCTCAGTAAGTGATGGCAGGAAGCAGGAAGGTATATAAAGTGTGAAGACCAGGAACTAGAGGTTTTTTAAGCTTTTAGGCTTTTGAGCAGCAGTTCAGCTGAGATCCATTCGGGTGAGGACTCCAAGGCTTTTAGTCTGAGGAAATAAGATCAGCTGAGGAATTGTCAAGGTGAGGTTGGATGTGGCTCATTCTCTTTCTCTGATCACTCAGTGTTCACCCCAATATCTGACTGCATGCTTTTTTTTTATTAATAAGACAATTCAAGATACATGTCACAAATACCTTTAGAAAATAAAACAAAAATTTAAGGAGAAACCATATATCAAAATTAATAAAGATTAGATTTGGAAACTCCCCAAAGTTAAGATTGGGGGATAGTTTTGTTTTTGTCTTTCAGGAGAATGAAGGCTAGGGAATTTGAAGAACACTGGACAAATGAGACATTTGAAGAAAAAATGACAATTATCCAGAAAAAATATCCCGTGAAAAGATCTTCCACAGTGAACTATGACCATGCCTAATAATGAACTTTGAAGTCTTTGAAAAAATGATGTGATCCCACAACAACAACTCCCCATGGACTATGATAATGCCAGTAAGCTAACAAACACCACCCAAAGATTGGCTTTGGACTACAAACTGCTCACGACAANATGNAGATGGCTAGCTGAGATGATAAAGCCTCACAGACTATCCAATCAGGACTTGACCATAATCCTAAATTTTCTTTGTGTCCTCATAAGATTATCAGCACCCCTAATCAGCAGGAAATAGCCTAGAAAACTACATCCACATTCCAAAAAAATGGATATGCATGCTTGTCTTTGTTTAGGGTTGGTTAAAAAGTGTTATTGGTGATAGTCAATCTCTTTCTCAAAAAGAAAAGGGGATATAATATAGAAATGTGTTATATGTAAATGATAGGATAAACATGTAGATTATTGAATCTACTTTTAAAAAGCAACTACTAGTTTTAAATATTTTACATTGTATTAGATTTTTTTAATATTGTATACAAATTGTGTATATTGAGAAAAATTTGAGATTAATTTTGTTAGAACACACTGTACATATTTTATTAATCTTGTTCAAGGTATTGTACCTATACAACTCATTTAACAATGTAATGNAANTTTTTAGTCCTGGAAAATTATTACTAACTATTTAGGATATAGAAGAAATGCAGGTTAGTTGTTAGTCACCTATTACAATGGAACTTGTCAAGTTAGGCATGTTTTCAAGGTCAAACAGATATATTTTAGGTAGATAAGTCATCTTCAAACACTTCAGAGATCTACAGAATATGGCATTTAAGATGTTTTAATAACATAGATTTTTTTTGTGCCTATGAGACATGTCTGCTCCTGGCAGCATCAATTTACTTCAGAGAAGGTGATGGGCATCAAAGAAACTCTATATAGAGTTTACTTTCATTGTGGCAAAAGTTAGTCANTGGACAAGAAAGTGTTCTCACCTCAACTTCTGACAGTATATTGTCCAAATGGAAAAGCAGAACACAAAAGAAAGAATTGCCAAACCTTGCCAATACAAAGTAGGAAGGCCCTATAGAAAATCTTGCTTCACAGATAAGTCTGTCAGATATGTTAAGCCTATAGGCCAAAGATGGGTGCCCCAACATTGTAGAGGAACCTTGGGTGACTGTCCAAGCCGCTGTTTCTGTCATTTCTCACATTTTTCCTAAGTCCCTTATTTGCACTCCCTGCTTACTTAGGGAATATTATTTCCTTCTCAGGTCTCTGAGGGAGTTGAAGACTAGATAGTTATAGCTGTAGATTTCCTTGTTAACAATTTC
>LZPO01045152.1:0-13766 GCA_001675575.1 Neotoma lepida | reverse complement strand
TGGATGGATCTCTGCCTCGGGAATGCTAGGATTAAAGGCATGTGCTACCACTGCCTAACCTCTATGTTTAATCTAGTGGCTGTTCTGTTCTCTGACCCCAAATAAGTTTTATTAGGGTACATAATATTTTGGGGGACACAATATAATCACCACAGCCAGCTTTCCTTAAATTTAAATTAACCCGTCTGTCTTTTGCCTCTGAGCTTTTACCTTTCTCTATTTTTGTATACCTTGACTTTCTTATACGGTGGCTGCTTGTTTAACTGGGTGGCTGGCCCCTTGAGCCCTCCTTCTACTCTGGTTCCTCAATCTTAGCTCTCTCCTCCGAATTTTCTCCTTCTATATATACTGCCTGCTAGCCCTGCCTATCCTTTCTCCTGCCTTGCTATTGGCCAATTCTTTATTAGATCATCAGGTGTTTTACACAGGCACAGTAACACAGCTTCATAGAGTTAAACAAATGCAACATGAACAAATGGAACACACCTTAAAATATTCTACTACATATACATATTTGTGTATACATACATATTCCTTGATATAGTCGTTGAGTCCATGTAACTTGTACATATGTTTTGAGGGCTGATTTTTTTTTTTCATCAAACACCAAATTAGTGTGTTCCTTAACTAGAACTGATGTGAATTTTCCCTCCCTGTGGACTATCTTTCATGGTAACAAGACACAATATAAGCTTCCAAAAGACAGAGGCAACAGACATTCCAACCAACTATGAACTTTATCAACCACCAGTATGTACAATAACCTTGTGGGTGCAGTGGTAATATTGATATTTAGAGATACCAGGCAATGTTTTTCTGGGGTGTTTTTTTTTTCAAATTCTGAATTACATTACACAGCATGCTCATTTCTAGCTTCATTCATTTTCCTGGAAATTTCATTTTTCTTAACAGCTGAGTGTTTCACTTTGTAAATATACCACATATTCACTATCCATTTATCAACTGATGGGCATCTAGGCATTTAAATNATTTTAAATTGTCATTTGAGGTGCTGGTGAGGTAGCTCAGTGATTAAAAGCATGTTATAGTCATGCAGAACACCCAAGCTTGGCTCACAGCACTCATACAAGTCATCATCACTAAAGCTTGTACCTCTAGCTCCAGAAGCTCTGACATCCAATTCTGGCCTCTTCGGGTACTTCAGGCATGTGTCCAAACTGACACATGCCTGAAACACATGCACATAAGAAAACCTGAATGACTAAATAAAATGAATACATGAATCTGAAAATATTCTTTGTTAAATAAATGTACAACTTTGATTAGCAAACAAATAATTTGTTTTGTAATTTGTGTTTAGTTCAATCCATCTAACATTTCCCCAAAGTAATATGTCAGTATGCATTCCAGTGTTGTCTATACCTTTATGAGTTGTATTTAGTTCTCTAGTATTTGACATGGATGGTAAAAAACTTAGAATTGCTTTTTGAAACAATTATATCACCATTTCATTAACTTATTTCCTTTGTTGACATAAACTAAATGTAAAGATATAGATAGGCTCTTAAAATCAATGTTTTGCTCAATTGACCTATTTAGTTATCATATTGTGAAAAGACTATTTCGTTTTGAATACCATGGATTAATGTATACATATATATACATTAATCTATGATATATACACATTAATCTATGGTATATATGTATATATGTGTGTGTGTATATATATGTATATATATGTATATATATAAATATGTGTATATATATATATATATATATATATACCCATGAGAGAGAAGAGTAGAGCAGAAGAGAGGAGAGGAGGAGAGGAGAGCAGAGCAGAGGACAGGACAGGAGAGCAGAGGAGAGGAGAAGAGAACAGAGGAGAGGAGGGGGTGGAAGTTTGGATAAAGTGAAAATAAAATAGAGGTATAGAATTGTATACCTGAGAAATGCTACATCCACAAGATCACACTGCACTGAGAGGCGCTATCAGTTCTAACTTCTGCTCTGCTCTGGAACTGCTGATTAATATCTGATCTTTCTTATGAAGCTATCCTAGCTATCTATCATCTATTTTCCATTTTCTTCAAAGTTCCCACAATTCTCTTTGTTACCATCTGCTTTTACCTCTGAGACTGTTGGCAGTAAAAGTCTCTCTTACCCATTGCCCCATCTCTCCTTTGTTCAGGTCTCATGAAAACACATGGCACTAAGTGATAGCATTCAGTGCTTTAGATGCTAGCTGGGCAGAAGTACAGATGAGGTATGAACTGAAATATAACAAAGCATCATACACTTATGAATCTAGCCTACAACTTTGTTGTCCCTGATAAATTGGTAAGTATAAAACATTGGATATTGCAACAATTCCCATTCATTTTTGGTGGAAAACACCCCAAGTTCCCTAGCCAACACTCAATTTTGCCATTTTTGTGGACACATTGCAATTTCAAGTCAGATAGCTACTATTTCCAGTTGTTCTTTCTTCAATCTATAACTAGAAAGTAGAATACATTAATTTGATTTTTTTTGCCTCTGTTGGCTCAGCTACATGTCTGAAAGTTATAGATTAGAGATCCCATTTCATGGAAATGACTTCCCTTAATTAACTCATTACCTCTAGTGAGTCTTACAAATGGGAGCTGCTATAGTGATAGCCACCAATAAGTTACAAAAGGTCAAAGGCATCAAATAACAAGAACTGGAAGTGCTCTGGGAAGAAGAACATAGATTTCTGACTGCCATATATGCCTAGTTAATATTTTGGATGTAAGTCTTTGTCAAAGTATTAGAGGACAGACATAATTCTTACATAAAATTCTTTTCTAACAGTATATACATATATACATACATATATATATATATATATATATTGCCCCAAAAGAAATCAATTTAAGCACAATCAGCTTGTTCTTATCTAAACCACTCTTCAAACAACTATGAAAATGATTTATTTTGTTAAAAGCCTTGGGCACTGACTATAACATCATTGATAAATTTTCAAATTGAGTAAAATAAAGGCAAAGGAAATTGCACGTATGTTTATCACGATAGTTTTGCAATGTGCTGAGCAGAATTTTGTTTATAAAAAAAGACAATGTGTAGGAATGGGTAATTATATATTAGAAAAGATAAATAAGAGAAATAGATTACAAACCCCATAGAAAAAACTTATATTTTCCCTTTCAATATATGAAAGTATTTTACATATACAATTACATATTAAATAATGTCTAATATCCAGCATATTCTATATGTATGGAATACAGGTCTACTTGTCAATTTTTAAAACAGTTTTCTTAATGTCCTCAATGACAAGTTTCATCCTTTGTTTGTTGTAATTTATATTAAAACTAGGACAGTATTACATATTTCCCTCACCATCTATTAAAGAAACAACTAATTATAAGCATTATAGGCTTTCTTTTTTTCTAAGTTCTACAGATTTTTTTTTTTACAGGAATGAGGCTTTTAGTTTGCAGTGTGCTTAATTCCTGTCTAGATTGTTTCTATTAACTCTTCCCATAATGTAGAATGGTTATCCAAAATTATAAATCCATTTTCCCATGAAAACCAAGTACTATTTGAAAATATTTACCACGCCGGGTGGTGGTGGCACACGCCTTTAATCCCAGCACACAGGAGGCAGAGGCAGGCAGATCTCTGTGAGTTCGAGGCCAGCCTGGGCTACCAAGTGAGTTCCAGGAAAGGTGCCAAAGCTACACAGAGAAACCCTGTCTCAAAGAAAAACCAAAAAAAAAAAAAATTTACCTTACTCCCACCAATTCATAAAATACTTTGAAAGGAGCTGTTTCTTGTCTAAATATAGAGTTATGTATGTTTGTTATCATTTAGGGGAATATAGAATATTGATACAAATTTAAAGTTATTTTTGTTATACTGTATATGTTTCTACTCTTGTTTAAAGGACTTCTGTACATTGATAAAATTTTAAGGTGTGTTACTTTTGCTTACATTTCATTTAACTCTGTGAAGCTCTGTTACTTTGCCTGTGTAAAAGACCTGGTGGTCTAATAAAGAACTGACCAATAGCAATGCAGGAGAAAGGATAGGCGGGGCTGGCAGGCAGAGAGAATATATAGAGGGAGAAATCTGGGAGGAGGAGAAAAGAAAAAGATGGAGGAGTGAAAACAGATCTAGGAGTCAGAGGAGGAGGACTCAAGGGGCAGCCACCTAGCTACAAAACCAGCAATGGAGAAAGTAAGATTTACAGAAGAGAACAGGAAAAGCCCAGAGTCAAAAGGGAGATAGGTAAGTTAAGGATAGCTGGCAAGAAACTAAGCCAAACTAAGGCTGGGCATTCATAAGTAAGAATAAGCCTGAATGTGTTATTTATTTGGGAGCTGAGTGGTGGGTCCTCTGTAACATGAATTGCTCAACGGTCTTATTAATAAAAAACCTAGAGCCAGATATTGGGGTGAATGCCGACAGATCAGAGAAACAGAACAAGCCACAGCCAACCTCAGGTTACCAACTCCTCAGCCTCCAGAGCATGAGTTCCTGTTTCCTCACACCTTATATAAGTTTCTGTGTCCTGCCGTATTACTTCCTGGGGTTAAAGGTATGTGTCTTTCCCAAGTAAAGACATTAGATCTCAAGTGCTGGGATTAAAGGTGTGTGCCACCATGCCTGACCTCTATGTCTAATTTGGTGGCTGGCTCTCTTCTCTGATCCTCAGATAAGTTTTATTTGATAAAGCACAAATAAAATATCACTATAGCACCCCCCATATGAGAAAATACAACCAACAACAAATGTCCAATAATTTCATATTATAAAATATAAACACTATGAAATTATGTTTTTTAAACTTTAATTGGTAATTCTATGCAATATGTCTTCAATTCTGAATGAGGTACCCTTTTTTTTGCAAATCTTTACTCAAGAAAAGAAAAAATGCATCATGAATCATTTCATTGCAATTTTTAGAAAAGAATTAAAAAGAGCTCTATAAGTTTAACACTCATGCCATTTTTAGTGTTTAATTCTATATAATGTGTGGATCAGTCTCACAAATGTATGTATTCACTCATGATTTACTCAGTTAATTACTAGTAAAGGAAACACTGGAGTCTAGATCCACCAGGAAAGCACATTTTTCATATCCTTGGGGGTTTTTTGTTTTTTAAATATTGAAATGTGGATTGTGTATATTTATGGTGTTCACTGTAGTATTTTCATACATATTTCCCATGTGCACTGATCAAGTCCATCTGTCTTCTGCATTGGGACATTCTCTCCCCAGGCACCTCACAATGCAAACACTTTCGTGTCAGTTTTTCTAGAACCATCCCTTACCCATGACTATCTCTAGCTCCCATTTTGTTTCTATTCCATACTTCTAGGAATTTCAATATGAACTGACTTTTGTTAATAGACGAAACTACCCTAAACTATTTTGGATTCAGTACTGACTCCCTGATTAGAACATAAACTCTATGTCTCCAGGAATTTTTTTTTTTTTTTTTGGTTTTTCGAGACAGGGTTTCTCTTGTGTAGCTTTGCGCCTTTCCTAGAACTCACTTGGTAGCCCAGGCTGGCCTTGAACTCACAGAGATCCGCCTGCCTCTGCCTCCCGAGTGCTGGGATTAAAGGCGTGCACCACCACCGCCTGGCGTTGTCTCCAGGAATTTTATCTCTCACTCCTCAATCTATTCTAAGTCTAGATCCAGGTAAATAGAGTTACTTTGAAAAGAATTGTTAAATGAATTAATTGGTTTTGATTTCTACACCTGTATCTTTATTAAAATATCATTAGTATTATACCCATCTATTCTATTTGCAGTGTGTTATTCCTTAGATTATGGGATAGATCATCACAAATACAGAATATATTTGAAGCAATAAGAAAATTTGTGTAATGTACATGCTCATTTCTGTTTTCTTAACTTTTTATATTTATTTTTGTTTGTGTGTGTGTATCTGTGTGTGAGTGCATGTGTGCACTCAATATGTTTGGAGGTCGGAGAACAGTGTACTTGAGTCTATTCTCTTAGTTTTCTGCCAGAAAACTACTCTGCAGCCCAGGGAAGCCATGAAATCACTATAAGGACCAGATCAGGCTCAAGCTATGATCATCCCCCTTTTGCTGCCTCCTAAATGATAGGATTTAAGGTGTGGACCATCACTTGTTCTTTTTTTTTTTTTTTTTTTTTTTTTTTTTTGGTTTTTCGAGACAGGGTTTCTCTGTGTAGCTTTGCGCCTTTCCTGGAACTCACTTGGTAGTCCAGGCTGGCCTCGAACTCACAGAGATCCGCCTGCCTCTGCCTCCCGAGTGCTGGGATTAAAGGCGTGCGCCACCACCGCCCGGCCCCATCACTTGTTCTTAAGTTGGACATTCAATAATAATAATTGTCTTTATTCATGAAAGACACTGGTATAAATTTAACCACATTAAAAGCAGAGAAACAGCCTAAGAGGAGGCATACATCTCTGATCCCGGTACTTTGCAAAGTTCAAAACCAGCATGTGCTTGCTGTGTAGGGAGGCCAGCAGCCATTGCAAATTGCATGTAGAGACCAGATATTTTGGGGTAGGAATGAAAATAATTTACTATGAAATGGCATCATTTGCTCTTTAATAGATGGTGCAAACTATGCACTTAAAAAATTCAAATACAGTTGAATTTGGATAGCAGGGTAAAAGACAAATAAATAGAATATTTATCATTTATTTAATGATTTTGCCACTTATCATGAAGGATGTTTCACATAGATATGACAAGAAGCAATTAATGAGTAATGAAAATATCTGTTAATTTTATTTGTGGTGTCACAAGTAAATTCCACTTATAATGCTAGCTTTCTGGAAGCTATCCCAAGCTGGTGTGAGCTCATGGACTCTGGCTTGTCAGCATGGGAGTGAGCTAGGCCCTCTGAATGTGGGTGACAGTTATGTGGCTAGATCTGTTTGGGGAGCCCCTGGTAGTGGGACCAGGACTTATCCTGGGTGAATGAAATGACGTTTTGGAATACATTCCTTAGGGTGGGATACTTTGGTCAGCCTTGACACAGGGGAGAGGGGCTTGGTCCTGTCTCAACTTAGTATGCCAAACTTTTTTGACTCCCCAAGCAGGGCCTTACCCTCTCTGAGTAGTGGATGGGGGTGGGGGTGGAGATGGGAAGAGGTGGGAGAAATGGAAGGAGGGGGAAGTAGGACTGTGGGATTGGTATGTAAAATGAAAATTTTTTTTCTAAAAATAAATAAATTTTAAAAAATTTAAAAAATACATAAAACATTACACTGCATTGATTAACAAGTAATGTCCATATTTCTGAAACTGAAAACACTGTATGTCTTGTGCTTTTTTCTGTGGTTCCTTTGTTTGATTGATTCTTTGTTATATCCTATTCTGGTATGCATGTTATTATTATTATTATTATTATTATTATTATTATTATTATTATTAATTTTAGATTCCTGTTTTCTAATGAGAGAAAGCAAGCAACTGTATGAATTTTGGTGAGTAGAAGGTAAGGAGGATCTGGGAGGACTTGGGAAAGGGGAAATGTAATAAGAATATCTTATATAAAATATCTATTTTCAATAAAATTCTAAAAAATATTCTATCAGTAATGGAATCATTTTCTGAGGGAGTGTTCCTCATTCCTTCCCCACTGAAAACACACATGTACATGTGCACACACACATACACACACACACACACACACACACACACACACACACACTCAGAGAGCAAAGGAAGAGAAAGAGAGAGAGAGAGAGGGAGACACGGAGAGAGAGAAAGTGAAACATAGAGAAACAAACACACACACGGGCACACATACAAGCGCCATTATCCCACACAAATGACAACAGAATCTAATTAATTAAGGGATTTCCTTCTCACAATTAATCCTGAAATGACTCTACCCATATTTAAAGTTATAATTATCTCAGTTTCCTGGACATGTTATGTCATTGTATTATATGGAATAAGTGCATGGCAACAACCCAATAGGAGAACCATGGAAGTAAATTCTATGATTCTGTCCTCAAAAATATATTAAGATCTTTTCATATTGTATTTTTGTGGAGTTTATTATTTTTAAATAATCGATTTTTGAATTATTTAAAAAGAAAGAATAATTAATCACTAATAGTTAAATATGTATTATGTATTTGACAACAACAAATTACACATTTCAATTTCTTCTCAAGTGTAGTAGTGCATGTGACTTTGACCTTATATAATTCTTTGTATTAACATCAATATTTCTAGATATAGTCCATATACCATACTCCAGAATTGTTCTAAAACCAAATACCTTTCATTAATAGTTCACATAGAGGATGTATCTATTTTTAATATTCCTGATCTTTTAGTCTCTCAACAGGTAATAATATGCATACTGAACTTTTTGCCAATGTTCGTAGAGACAATTTGAGCTGCCTGACATCTATTTTTCATAATTTCTACAATAATAAACACACAAATTCCTACATTTTTTTCTCTCATTTATTTCAAATCAATTTGTAGTTCTATACTTAGGAACCATATCATCACTACTTAAATAATCATATTTTTTTTGCAGTGAACACAAATTAGGAGTTAAGAAATTAGCTATGATAGTTTTTTTCTATCCTTTCTCCTCCCCATCATGTGAAATATAACATTTCAACAACATATAAACTTTTTTCTTATTTTTCTTATTTTCTTATTTTTATTTCTTATTCTTTTTTTCTTATTTTTTCTTATTTTCTTTATTTTTCTTATTTCTTATTTATTTTCATATTTTCGTATTTATTTTTCTTATCTCTTCTTATTTCTTATTTCTTATTTTTCTTATTTTTTTCCTATTTTTCTTATTTTTAAGATTATAATGTAATTACATTTCTCATTTCCATTTCCCCCGCTGAAAACTTCCCATATACCCTCCTAACTGTCCTGATTCATGGCCTCTTTTTCACTAATTGTTACTGTATGCGTATGTGTATCTATCTATACATAGATAGATAGATGACAGATAGATAGATAGATAGATAGATAGATAGATAGATAGATAGATAGATAGATGACAGATAGATAGATATTCTAAAATATAACTCATTCAGTTCTGATAATGTTACTTGTACCTTTGGCACTGGACAATGGATCAGTGTGTTCTTCCCTGGGGAAGACCATCTTTCCCAGTCCCACTGCTCCTCACTTGCCTGTGGTTCTTTGTGTAGGGTTAAAGCCTTATGGCTTTTTCCTGATCCAGTTTGGTGTATCCATGGGTGTTATCCTTTTTTAGCTCATGTTGATTCAGTCATATTGGTGAGTAAATAAAGATATACTTTCTGAGTGTATCTTCTGAGTGTATCTTCTGATATTACTAGAAGAGACAATTTCACTACCAACTCCATCATACTATTTCTCTTACAAACTTCCACCTCTTCTACAGCAGTGTTACCTTAGCCTTATGGGCTGGAGTGTTCAACCATGTACACACTTGGGTGGGGCTCTAAAACTTTGCATTTTGATTGGCTGTGGTTTTCAAGATAACTGTTTGCATGGGCCTTTAACAAGCTTATTAACAATTTAAAGTATCTAAAAAANTTTTAAACATATCATTGTTTTAAAAGTTTAAAAAATGTTTACACAACAATATCCAGCAAATACTTTTCATCTCCAAATTCTCCTATTTGCTTTGATTACCTCAAAGAAATAAATGTATTAATGTACTTACTTTTAAAAATCATGTTAGATTGGTATTTTCAATAAAATCAGAGGACATTAAGCCCTACTGTCTAGATTTCTGCTTTATAAATGTTAATAGAATGAAACAATTATCTATGCTTTTTTAATGTGTTTGCTCTTCTCATGTGCTGTATGTGAGTGACAGGGTGGGTGTGGCATACATACACATGAATGCCTTGGTGCATGTGTAGAGGTCAGATGGCCNTTCTTGTGTGTTACTTCTCTCATTCCACCATGTGGGTTACAGGGTTCAGTTTCAAGTCCTCAGTCTTAGCTGAGCCATCTCACCAATCCTCTCTGAAATATTTTACCAAGAGCCACAGTACCATATTTTATTTAAAATAATGGTTTTCAAGGCGAAAATCATTAATGTTAATATATTGATATAAACTAGTACTTAAGTTTCATTCATTTTGAGAATGTCACAAATGAAATTATTAGTTTGTTCAGGAATTAAAAGGCAAATGGAGAATTAATGATACAAGTTTTCTGCATATTAATTCTTGCAATAATATATCACAATGTAAACAAAATATGGTATCTATCCTGAATATGGAAAACCATCATTCTTTAAAGAGTACAGTGGTCCTTCAAAATACTACTGATTCTAAAATTTCATAATTCAGCAATGTTACTTTTGAGTTTTCATATTTCTAAAACTCAGAGCATTTTGAAAAATATTTCTTCTCTTTTATAACCTCAAGAAATGCACATCAATAGCAATTCAGTGCTAATGTAACAACAAAGTAACAAATACAAGCATGTATATCAGAATAAAAAGTTACAGTTCTCCTGGTAACACCAAGTTAGCACCATTATATAGCCTGCATAATAAAATATGCATTTAGGATGCTAACTGGTAATTTAAAATACCACGTGTTATATATATTGAATGAGGATGTTACCATCCCCGGGAGAGCCTTAATTTATCTGGCTTTGCATTGGTAAGTCTTAAATTAATAACATTCATGATTAGGAAGTCCCAGTCTACAACGGCAGTCTTCCTATGCCTGTTTATTTTTTTCTTTATTAACGTCTTTCATGGATTGACTACCAAACAGTGCAAAAGAGTGGGAAATACATTGAGATGATGTTTTATACATCATATCATTAGCTCTATCATTCTTCTGGGATAATGTTCTGCTATTAGCATATTTTATGATAATATGATAACTGCATTTGATAGAAAAACAAATGAGAAAGAAATCCTTGCCAGTTGAGGATCCAGATGCGAAGCTTCTATTCTTGAATTTTAAGTAAAATATTGATGTAGTTATTTAAATAATGATGAGTTGATTCCATGTAGTGCCACAGCTTAAGAATCATGGCACATATGTAATACTGGAGGGACTCCTAATTGTAAGGGATTCATGGTTCCAGCTGAGAACAAGATTCATGCCACAAACTCCACCTAGCTTCCTCAACTCTGAGGAAACATTTTACTAAGTGTATTTCAAAGTATTCATTGCACAAGTCTTTTTGATATGACATTTACTCCAAATATATACTCAAACACATATTAATAAAATTAGTATTACAATACTTGAGTGATCTTTTACAAATCTAAAGATGATAAAATTTATTTATGATGTAATTGTAAACACATAGTTTAATCCTGAGTTACATCATGTAAATCTATATTCATAAAACAAAATTTATGGGAACTGGTCACTTTTCAGACAGCTTTGCATCCAAAATATATTTATTTTCATTTTGCAAATGTATTGAATTCTTTGTGAAGAATGTGAGATCAACAAATAGTAAGAGTAACATTTTACTTTTCAGTTATACCAAGACTCGAAGCCTTATCTGTTGTATTTCTTATCAACTCCACTTTAGATAGGCGTAAGTATAGCTACTATTTTGTGTTCCTTGTTTCCCCCTCCATAAAGAGTGATGATGTCCTAAGAGATGAAATGCATTCACTGTTTTAGTATAGGCACAACCTATGATTGAAAGACCCTTTAAGAGGGCGTGGTATCACCTGCCTTTAATGGCTGCACTCAGCAGGCAGAGGCAGGCAGGTATCTGACTTTGAGGCCAGCCTGGTCTACCAAGTGAGTTTCAGGACAGCCAGGGCTACACAGAGAAACCTTGTCCCCAAAAATAAAAACAAAAACAAAATAAAAAAGAAGAAGAAGAAGAAACCAGCCTCAGGGTAAGATAGTCTGTGTATGACTAGGTTTTCGATATTAGAAACACTTAAATATGTAAGACTCTTTATTAAATAGTGACATTCTTCCCACATTATTCATGAGTTTAAGTCAGGGGAGTAATATAAACCTATTATATTTTATTTGGAAGTTGAATTTTATAATATACCAATAATACAACAACTAAGTTAAAGTCAAGCTTGGTCCCTTGTTAGCAAATTTTAAAATTCTCCTCAATATCTGTTAGCTCTTGCTATGTTACCAGTAACATTTAAATTACAAAAAATGATGATTTTCTTTTTGTCTACTTTTAGTAAATGCTTAAAAGGTATCACATCTTTAGGCCATCCCGCTGTATAATATATTTGATATAAAGATAATTATTTGGTGGTACTTGTCATTCGGTTAATTATAAATGTATTTCTATGTTCCATAAAATGTCCTTAAAATACTTTTTCTAAAACCTAAAGCAGATAATTAACTGTAATCTCCCTTTATCATTGAACTTCTCAGACATTCTCAATGCNGTAGCAATATAAGTATAACAAGGTTTCTATGGTAACTACCCGAGATCACTTTAGTTAGTTTCCTGATGCTGTTTTATTAAGTTTCTATGAAGGCACTTGCCTTTAATCCCAGAACTCAAGAAGCAGATTCAAGTGAATCTCTATACGTTTCTACTTACCCTGGTCTATATGGTGAATTCCAGGCCGTGCAGGGATACATATTGAGAGCCTTTCTAAAAACACAAAACAAAACATAAATACACACACACACACACACACACACACACACATTATGCTATGTTATGTTATGTTATGTTATGTTATGTTATGTTATGTTATGGCCTAACTCAAGATATCTAAAGTCTAAAATGATTCATGAGGGTTGAGTCACTTCTGCATCTGTGTGGAACAATGTGTTCCCTTCATTTCTCAGTTTTTGGAGGTTTCTCCACTTTGTCGATGTTGGTGCCAACCTTGGTCCCTTCCCCCCACCTCAAATCTAGTGCATCAACTCTCTCTTTCCCTATAACCTGTTTGTATTTTCTAGTCTCTTCTTGTCTCTTTATGTTTGTCTTTGTATAGGCTGTTTCTCACTCCCAAACTTTCATTTCCTTCTAATAAAAACATTGGCAATTACATTGCAATTGCCTAGTCTAAGGCAATGGTTCTCAACCTATGAGTCATGATCTCTTTGTGGGGGTCAAATGACCCTTTTACAAAGGTTTCATATCACATATCCTGCATATCATATATTTATATTACTATTCATAACAGTAGCAAAATTGCAGTTATGAATTAACAATGAAAGTTATTTTATGGTTGGGGGTCACCACATCATGAAGAACTGTATTGAAGGGTTGAAGCATTAGGAAGGTTGAGAACCACTGGTCTAAGGAAATGTACAGACAACAAAATTCTTTTTTTTTAATCACACCAGCAATGCATGACAAGGAACTCACAAGGCTGAAGACTGTTTTTTGCAAGCTAAACACATATTCTACTGACTAGGATACATACATTTTTGAGAGGACATTATCCAGCTTAAACTAGACAGGGGCAGACAAAAATAGCTAAATTGGTAAAAAATTAGGTGTGTTGAACTAAGACCTTGCTATGCAAGACTAAGGACTTGAGTTTAATCCCCACAACCCACGTAAAAATTTGAACAGGGTAGCAAACAGATCTAGGGATTTGAAAAAGGGGGAATCTGTGAGCCTCAGTGGTGACTTTCAGGCATTATTGAAAGACCGGGTCTGAAAACTCAAGGTGAATGGCTATTAAGGAATGAAACTCAACATATACCTCTGACTTCTTAATGCACAGGCACACATATGTGCATCTAAACCTGAACACATATTTACATCCACACATGCACGCGTGCACGCACACACACACACACACACACACACACACACACACACACACACACACACACACACA
>LZPO01045151.1:14779-38890 GCA_001675575.1 Neotoma lepida | reverse complement strand
TCCTTGAACTCACAGGTATCTGCTTGCCTCTACCTCCCATGTTCTAGGATTACAGTTTGAACCATCATGTCCTGCTCCAAAAGTGATGCTGATATAGGTGAGCTGGTGTTTAAAACATTCAAAAATCACCACACCCCAAAGTATATGAACAGCACAAATTGGAGTCTATAGGTTATTAAAGTTTAGAAAAAAAAAGTACAAAAATGGGGGATGGGGATAGGTGAATAGGATTTCATCTCTGAAGTGCTAAGGGAGAAGTTGTGGTTGACTATGATCAACAAACATTTTGTGGAATTCTCAAAGCATTAATAATAATGATAGAGAGATAGGCAGACAGACATAAGTTAAGTCACGGCATACACTAAACAATAAATACTGATTTCTGCTTTTTAATAAGATGTGGTAGTCTCTATGGAAAGCACAAGGTCTCTGCGCTCACAGATAAGCAATAGNAAAACCAGGAATGTTAAGCACAAAGGCTTGTCTCTTCAACCAAAGGGAGGTTGTATACCTGTTTTCCACCCAGAAAACTGGGACTGGTGTTTATAAACTGGTGACCTTTGCTATCTGTAGAGCCAGGCCACACCCAAATGTCCCAGACTAGGTTTATCCCAGACTCTCCCTCCCTAGATCTTTATCTTTATCTTTGTTTCTCAGTCAATAGAACCCATCCTTAGGGGAGATGTCACATGTACTTTATAGCCTGGTGACCTCCACCCTGCAGTCTATATGACTGAAGTCACACCAGATCCTGGGCCCTTAAAGTACATGGTAAAGGTCACATGTACTTTACAAAAGAATTTTGATGTAGTCACTCCTTAAGCTTTGTTGTACACATGGGATTGAGACAATTGTTACTAGGAAATATTTTTCCAAAACTGTACTGTACTTAAGTATGTCAAGTAAATTGCCAAGTGTCAGCCTCCAGAAATTTGAACTAGCCTGGCTAACTAAGTAGTGCCNAACTCAATTTCCTTTGTTGTCTCTCAGGGTTCATTTCCCTGCTGGCAGTAGAGTTTGTAGGGGTTCCCCACAAATCTACAGAAAAAATAAAATTTTAATCTATTGTGTTAGTAGTCAGAAGTACAAACATGCAAATATGAGCTACTCTGATGAAACATGTTTTACTGGAGATCTTTCCCATTTCTAGATTAATGTCTAGAAGAAGTGATGGTCCCATCCCGGTAAAAAGAGAAAAAGTCTGCATTGCTGCAGAAAGTCTGATTCAGAATGAGGAGGCCTCACCTCTAGAGAGAAGGTCAGNTGTTTAAATCTGTGTAGCACGAATCCTAATTGGTCTTAATAATAAAAACCTGGAGTCAGATATAGGGGTAAGTGCTGAAAGATCAGATAGACAAAAGAGCAAGCCACAGCCACCACCTCTTACCTCACCAGCTGCTCAGCTTGAAAGAAGAAAGAGCTCTTGTCTCCTCCCGCCTTATATTCCTTTTCTCCACCCAGCTGTGTACTTCCTGTATCAACCTCCCTAGTGCTGGGATTAAAGATGTGTGTGCCTCTTAAGTACTANGAGCAAAGGCATGAAATCCCAAGTGCTGAGATTAAAGGTGTGTGCCACCACTGCCTGGCCTCTATGGCTACCTAGTGGCTGGCTCTGCCCTCTGATCTTCAGGCAAGCTTTATTTGTTAGAGCATACACAAAATATCACCACAGATATAAAAGGAAGGAAAAGAACTATAGTGTAACAACTTCTATTTTTCACTGATCTTTTTTTTGTCATTCATTTCAGTATTTATTGCAAAACCACATAGTGGTCATTCAGATGTGCTAGAAAATGAATTTGCATTCATTAACAATACTAGATGACGTTCTTGCCCTCCAGGATCTTACAGCCAAGTAAGGACACTTGTTCTCTTTTCCAGGTCCCTTGAGAGTTCATCTCAGGGAATGTCTTTTCTTCTTTAAATAATCAATAATGTTTATTTTAGACTGATTTAATCTCTGTAAAAGAATTTTAGTGGAGAAGTGCAGAGAGTTTAATTTTCTTAGGACCCCTGTGAAAAGCAAGTCTAAAATGCTTAAACCGAATGGAAGCATCAAGAACTCCAAGTCAGTCTCAGCAGCTCAGAGACAGGTAGTTCTACATTGTGTAGCACATTTCCCCACTATACTATGATTTCTTCAAAGCACTCACCTCATCTATTATAGAGGAGAACTGAAATTACACTCACCATTAAGCAATAAACTTAGGGGCCCATGACTACACATGTATCTTAGGTGCCAGAAGGTAACATTTTTTTTTTCACACTTAGTCTTAGATCTTGGTAGAAAAGAAATAATAATCTAACTTCCTAAATATTTTTAGGTTTTTTTTTTCATGCTAAGGAATAGAAAGTAAATAGTAATAATNAAATTGTTACAATTAAAAAATTGTAACTGTAATGATACAGAGGCCTAGGCAGGTTTGGACCAAGGTGCCCTGTAGCGGGTGAGACTTGGAGGACGGTGGAAAGTTATTTACACTGAAGAGGTTGCAAGTTTATTTTGGGGTACGGGGAGAAGGGAGAGGGAATGGAGGGAAGGAGAAAAAAGAGAGAGAGACAGAGACAGAGAGAGGAGGGAGGGGAGGGGAGGGCGAGAGAGGGAGGGAAAGGAAGAGAGAGGGAGGGAAGGAGAGAGAGAGAGACAGACAGAGACAGAGAGACAGAAAGAGAGAGGTGCACGCTACTTCTGGGGAGAGAGGGGAGAGAGAAGAGGAAGAGGGAGGAGTTTTTTTCTTAAAAGTTAGGTAGGATGGCCTCAGGAAGCCCCTGAGTGGGTCCCCAAGGGGCGGGTCAGAAATCTAAGAGGAACCAGTTAGAAGTTTATTGAAGAAGAGTCAGTTAGTGTACCGCTGCACCAGGCACTCACTTTAACCAGTCTTTACCATTTAAGGCTATTTAAGCTCCCGTCTGTCTTTTCATATGCTACAAGAGCCTTAGCAATGCCACCTCTAAGCAGAAATATCCACTATCCTCTATCTTTGGATCTCACCGTGGGAAGTGTCCCTACCCTAGCAGGTCTATGATCCCTGTTGTAATCAGTTAAATCAATTCCATATTAAACTGGTGGTGTTTCTTTGTTGCTCTCATCAATTTTCCCCGCACAGTTTACAACTAAAATTAATTCAGCATTCAGTTGAGAATCATTTTCAATTCAATTTCTTGACCAAATTGCATTCTTACATTAAATTATGTTCTATAGATCTAAGTTTAGTGTGATTATAATGATTAATAAGGCCATGTAACTTCATAAATTAGCCATAATTGGCCATAAGGATTGGTAAGGTAAATCCCATTACAGGGGATCAAATTTGAGAGATTAAAGATAGGGTAGGTGGGTGAAGTACTTTTATGTCCTTTATCGGAGCTTCCTGGAAGTATCCATTAACCTAGAGGGATTGCTATTTACTCAGTTGTGAACTTGCTCCACATAGCTCAGCCCTGCTGTGTTTAAAACTAGTGAATGAATGAGCAAAGTAACAAGGGCAAATTTCCAATTGCTACTTTAAGTTATGAAATAATAAAACACTCTTGCAAACACAAAATAATTCCCAATAAAAAGTACATTTTTCTCCTCANTTTGATTGTACTTTATGAAGACAGAAAGAGTAAAAACTGACTTCTAGGCTAAATATACAGAGCAATTCCTATTCATATACATGTAAAATATATAGGAATGTGGAAAGATATATTTTAAAATATGAAGGAAATGTCTTCATAAAACAACAGGATTGGCTACCATTTTAAATTTACTCTAAGTGGCTTAGAAACTATTGCATCTCCAGAATTTATGTAGACTATCTTTCTGTCAATGGATTGACCGTCATTTTATTTTCAATCAGTTTTGGTGATGTAGGCATCTGGGAGAAGTCAAGGGAGAGTCCTTTTTCTCTGCATCGCTTTTGCACATTCCTTAGCACTTCAAGTGCAAACATACCAAGTAGGGTATGACTTCCGGGCACATGTGCTGGGGCTTTACTCTCAGGGAACTGGGCTTATCACTGGAGTCTGGGGACCTTGAATCTGTCAACAGCATATATGGTGCTGAGAGAAGAAATATAGTAAATACTCTGGGCTGCAAGTAAACAAATGAAGTAAAATAACGGTTGCCCCGAATATGCACAAAGTCCTGTGTACACATGAATCCATATGTAAACATTATAGTTTATTTATTTATAAACATCTACTTAAATAAGTGTCTCTGTGTTCTGAAGGAAATAACTTATCTTCAGGTAAATTGCTTTCATGTGTACAGCCTTGAATAATGGAGTTTCTATAAATTAGCTTAAATAAAAAGTTAGATTCTGATGGAATTCTACTGAGAAATGGAGATGAAATACAAGGAGGCTGGTTTTTGAAAATGCTTATTGTCTTCTTTTAAAAATGGGGATTAACAGTTTTGCAAAAGATTTTTATATAAAGATTAGATAAGTAATTACATTAAAGCCATATATGTACGTAATAATAGAATAAACAAATAAGCTAAGAAAAATACATGGTGTCTATTTAGTGTCTGTCATATATACATACCTTTAGAGCTGACCACTGGGGATAAAATAACCTCTCAGACAGCTCATTGGAATNATTTAACAGCGGAAGGTACCTTGTCGGATTGGAGCCACAGGGCTCCACAGTGTCACTCCATGCAACAGATCCCATATGAGAAGTTTATTTGGGAGAGAGGTCTCTGAGCCAGAGTGGAAGCAAAGGGAGTGGAGAGAGAAGGTACTTGCTTTTTATAAGAGGAAATAGTGCATGAGCATAGGGAGAGTATGCAACTTGTTGGGGCAGTGACAGTGTTGCATCTTGGCACCTGAAGGACCTGTCTTGCTGTTACTTGATCCCTGAGGGCAGGGTCATGGAAATGCCGAATGCTAACACCCATCCCAGAGAAAAAATATTCTCTCACTCACAGGCAGCCATTGATTACTTCTAGCTCTTGATCTAAGAGTGGGTCCTTGTAACATTTCCCCCATTAATGTTGCCATGCCAACTGGTGTCATATAGATCTTGTTTAGGCAGCTATGTTGTTGGATTTCATTGTTGCAGCTTCTATGTCAAGTCTAGAAGATACTGCCTAACAGCATGTGGCTTGGTCCTCTGACTTTTAAAATCCTTTTGCCTCTTCTTTGATTTTCCCTGAGCCTTAGTTTTAGGGGTGGCATTGTAGATGTTGTCTGAGTACCCAGTAGTCATTTATTCTCTGCAGTTTGGTCTTTGTTGCAAAAAGAAGCTTTTTTGATGAGGGATGAGAACTACACTTACCTGTAATTATAATTATAAATATTTACAACANAGTTAGAAATCATATTGCTTTAGAAAAATGACAGTAGTATGTTCTCCTCTAGAGTCTATGCCCTGCCCATCCACAGGTAGTTGACTGTTTACAATGGCAGGCATGAATTCCTTCTTGTTGAGTTGGTCTTATGTCAAAGTAGATAGATAGGGGAGGTTTCCTACGGCTGATACTGATGGTTTTCTCAGTCTATGGCTCTTGGGGGAGCATTATTACCTCATGTGGCTTAACTTTGTTTAAATTGTATGTATGTATTTTTATATTTGGCTTTTTCCAACATCTTTAGTGTTATTTATTCCTCCCTTCTTACTCTTCCTCTGTGTTGCCATCTGTTCTTCACCAGTTAAAAGTCCCCCAACATTTTCCTCATTTCTTCCTTCATAGCACCCATCTTTTCTCTCCCAGTCTCTAGAGAATCTTCTCTTCTCCTCTCATCATTCTTTTCTATGTTTTATGTTTTAAGATGTTCTCTGCTACATGTAAACCCAATTAGGAATCAAGACATTTTAATTACAGAAAAAGGTAATTTCTAGAGAAATTTAATGATATCCTCCAAGTTTTCTTATTAAGTTTTGTGGTCAATTAATTTCAAATTAGGAAGACTGTTTATCTGCATAGACTGTGAACTCATATGTGAACTCATATGTTTCATATGTGAACTCAATTTCCATGACAAGTTGTCATATTTTAAATGAAATATGTGGACCTCAGAGTTAATTTTATCCTCTCTTAATTTGGCATCTGTGTTCTGAGGATTACAAGTAGATACGGGTATCTCATTCTTTTATATGCATACCCTGAAGCCAGTCCATTGCTCACACAGGTTGCTTCTCATTCTTTTGCATTTTTTATTACAACTTCAAATAATTTGATGGGAATTATTACTTTTATTTTTAGGACCTTTAGCTCTTTAAAAATACTATTTTGATTTGTTATTTAAGAATTTCATACAATGAATTATATTACTATTCTTGCCTTTCTTACCTCTTCTCAGATCCAACCTCACCTCCTTGACCTTCTCAACGTTATGTTCATTCCCACAAAACCATCTCTCTTTAAAATTCCATCTACTCCAGTTTGTGTTGTCCCACAAAACCATCTCTCTTTAAAATTCCATCTACTCCAGTTTGTGTTGTCCAAATGCTGTTTGGAGTGAAGCCTGGGTCAGGAGTGGTCAAGCTATCAGAGGTCATAAATCTTAAAGAAAGCTGACTCTTCCTCCCTCAGCATCTCTCAAATACTAATAGCTCCCCAACTGGAGGTGGAACTTGCTACCCATACCCCACCCATATGCTTGAGAAAAATGTAAAATTAAGTATAAAAATGAAGTGTGTGTGTGTGTGTGTGTGTGTGTGTGTGTATTCTGGTGCTACTATTTTTAAAAAATGCCCTGTACAATGCCCAGTGCTAACTAGACCCTTAATAAATAGCAGTTGTTACTTTTCATGGTTTGGTTGTTTTGTTATTAATGTCTAGAGAAACAGGCAACACTCTAAAAATCTGCAAAATATTAGAACACAGAATTCTAAGTATAGAAATATATGTCAATAGGAAATTAAAATAGTAGTAAGCTGAATTTGAACATTTTTTGTAGTCTACTATTAACATTTATCCACTGAAATAAGCTCATAATTGAAAACCATGGCAAAAATAAAAACCACACCATTTCAGTGTCATGAAAAGCTAACTGTGAGTGACAACACTTCTCTGTCTGTTTGCCCTCTCCTAGTAAGTGAGGCCATAAGGTTTGGAAATGTATTAATTTTATCATTTTTGTTGTACTGTTATTAGTTTTGTTGGTGACATTTAGAGTAAAAGGTGGATTGCAAAGCAAAAATAAAATTCTGTGATTGGAATAATAAAGTAACCACCTAAAAGCCATGGGAAACATTCATTATAAATGTGTTGAGCATCCTTTCTTTGTTAACATTTCTAAATAATGGATTAGTTTAACAATATTTGCAGAAAACATTACCCAGATATTTAAAATTAGCCCAGATGAGTCTAACTGTAGGGACAAACAACTTGATAAAAGGTCTGATTCAGAACCTTGTCACAGCATTGTCATTGAATTTAAGTCTTCTTAATTTTCATTATGACCAGGACTAAATATATATTAATATGTATATATTAATTTCATAGCCCTATTTAAATTTTACTCTTTATTTTGTAACATTTTAGGTTTTTTTTACAGAGTATTGTCTTTTGTACATCAATATAAATTGACATGATTTCATTTGATTTCAAGTTATGTCATTTTAGTATTTTTATGAATTCTTGTAGACTTTCATAGAATGTATTTTTCCTTAGCTAATTCTAAAGGTATAGTCAAAGTGTTACCATCACTCCTGAAAATAGAGTTCTTTCTCACACAATATATCACGCTTATAGTTTTCCTCACCCCACACTTTCCAGTTCCTATGCACATCCCCTCCAATTCAAATAGGCTACATTTCTGTATCTCATTAGAAAACAAAAAGGCTTCTAAGGAATAATAATAAAATACAGTAAGATAAAACAAAAATTAATACACCTGAATTGGACAAAACAAACTAACAGAAGGGAAAGAGCCCAAGAGAAGGTACAAGAAACCGAGACCACTCATTCATACATTCAGGAATCCCACAAAAATAATAAACTGGAAGCCATATGACCTGGAGAAGACCCTTGTAGGTCCTGCCTCAGTCTTTGTGTGTTAATATGCATAGCACAAATCCTAATTGGTCTTAATAATAAAAATCCAGAGCCAGATATTAGGGAAAATGCTGAAAGATCAGTAAAGGAGCCAGCCACTAGAGAGACTTCTTACTTCTACCGAATCATCAGCCTGAAAAGGATTGAGGATGAAGGAGTCTACCGGAAGGAGAAAAGCAGAGNGTTCCACAAGGATCTATATAGTAACCTGTGGGTGGGGGTAGAGAGTGAGGAGAGGCCCTATCAGGTTGAGGTGAAGATCTGCAGTTAGCCTATGTGCTTTCCTGATTAACGTGACCTGCAAGTCTCCATGGAATACTTGATATAGTTGGAGGGGAAGAAAATTTGGTATGATCCACTGGAGATGGTGGAATGGGTGAAGGGAGGCTGCAGGAGGAGGTCTGTTACAGAGCNGGTGATAAGACTGGGGGATTGCATTTGGAGGAGCAGGGGTAGAGGTGAAGATCTTCNGTTAACNCACCTGCTTCCCTGGTGGGAGTGGCCTGTGGGTTCCCAGGGAGTGCCTGCTGGAATAGGGGGCCATTTATTTCNTTTGAATGTGGTTTCTAATATATAACATGGATTTCAGTTGGATTTTTATTAAATTTTAAGTCTANGGGCTAATCATTTGTNGCTTAACAAATGTTGCCAGTCATTTCACTGGCACCAGAAATTGCAATTAGGGGTTTAAATGTAATTAATTTTGTTTTGTCCATTTTCATGTTACTTTCTAGAAATATTCAAGGAATTTTTAAAGTTTCAAATAATTTCCTAGGTTTTTCTACATTGAATGGAGAGACAAGCATAAAAATATTCCTTATAGAAGGAATTTTAATATCTCCCTGGGGCCTGACCATTTCAAATATAACCTATCTAGTTGTGATGCCAGTAAACTATAACAATGACCAATACAGCAAGCTATCCCTAAAGGTGCAATCTTGGCACCCATATCTGGTCAAGAACCAATAGCTGTATAATTGGACTAAAGTCCTATTCAGTAGGAAGGATATCATGCTTGGTATTGGAAACTTAGCCACCTACTTGGAGCTATTGAGATCATAGATCTTAGAAGTGAACCTACTATGTCACTTTACTGGATTATCATAGTTCCTAATTGTATTCTAAAACATCATAGGTAAATGAAGCTCTGACCCATCATTAAAGATGTTTCTCTTTATAGTAAATGAAGATGATTACAGAAAGCCACAGCTGGTCCTAATGCAGAGACCAAAAGATGGTGGTGAGCCCAGCAACAATGAATACATCTACAACATAACTTTGAACCTAGTGCTCAGGAACCATCACAGAATATATGTGGAAAGATTGTAAGAGCCAGAAGGAGGACCAGAAAGTTTGCTCTGAACTGTCTCGTAGAAATCATAGGGAAACTATGTTCATGATATAGGAACAATATGGGTACTTAAACAACAATTGAACAAGGATAATGTCTGTAGGCATGCTAACAAAGAAAGGAGAAACCTCATTGTGGGACACACCTATGCAAAGAACTATAGACAATTAATGACTGCTGAGAAAGGGAGAAATTATTGTCCCTAGGGATGAATCCCTTAACTGGTTATCTATCAAAAAGTAGCCAGAGCTGAAAACATACTCACAAATCACACCAAACAGACTAATTACATGATATTTATACATGTATTCACAGTATTAACTAAAAAGAGGCCATCAGTTTGAGAGTAAGTCAGGAGAAGGATATGGAAGAGGTTCGAGGGTGGAAAAGACAGTTGGGAAACTGATGTCTTTATATTTTATTTATGTTTTAATAAAGTAAAACTACAAAAAATAAAGGAAAAGAAAAATATTTTATAATTCATAAAACAAACAAATAAGTAGTCAGATAAGCAAGGTCTGGGTAAATGACACTGTGATTAAGAGACCTGACTGCTCTTCCAGAAGACCAGAATTTGATCCCTAGCACCCACAAGGTAGCTCACAACCACCTGTAACTCCAGTCCCAGGGAATTAGGCATTATTTTGTGGCCTTCAAGAGGACCAGACACACACATGATGCACAGACATACATCCAGACAAACACCCAGACACATAAAATAAAAAATAAAAAGCACCTCTTTTTTAATTAAGGGGACATACAGAAAGAGCTGCAGGGTAGATGAATCATCAGGGAAGGAAGTATGAGAGGTTCCTGGTTACTCTTGTGGATGTTTTCTCTGTTTTAAATTTTCTGTATTTACTGTTTATCTGCATATACTGCATTCATAATTAAGAATTTATTTTTTTATAGAAAGATTTCTAAAATATACCCCAAAATACATTAAAAAATAAAGAAGAACCACTACTGCAACAGAATAAAAGCAAACACGGTGCTGACTACAGTTTTAAGTATGTATAGCAAGGTTTTACTAAAGGATGACAGGGTTGCAGTATGGAACAAAAGGGATCCTGACATCAGAAGGGAGAGCTCCAACTTCTAGAGTAGAGGATAGAGAAGAGGCTAACAGCAGAGTAAGGAGTCGCAGACTATGTCAAGCCACACCAAGGAAAATGGAAAAATCAAAAGAAAGGATGCACTGAAAGAATGTTGCCTAGTTACTCATAGAAAAGAAAGAGGGCTAGGCTGGAGAGATTCTGAGTTCACTTCTTGGCACCCACATGGTGGCTCACAAGCATCTGTAACTCCAGTTCCAAGGATATGACACCCTCTTTTGGCCTCCTCAGGCACCAGACATATATGTACNGGTGTAGGCAAACACTCATACATATGAAAATAACTTAATCATAGTTTTGGTAAGTTTCATTTTTATTTACATATATGTATAATGCCTGCTTACCTATATGAGTACCATGTGCTTGCAGTACCTGTGGTAGTAGCTAGAGAGCTCTAGGTCATTGAGAGCTGCCATGTGGGTGCTGGGAAGTAAATTTAGGTCCTCTGTAAGAGCAATGCATGCTCTTAATCTCTGACCCATCCCTTCAGCTCAAAGAAATCTAAAGAAAGCAAGCAAGAAAGAAAGGAAGGATGGAAGGAAGGAAAGAAGCAAGCAAGCAAGGAAGGAAGGAAGGAAGGAAGGAAAGAAAGGAAGGAAGGAAGGAAGGAAGGAAGGAAGGAAGGAAGGAAGAAAGAAAGAAAGAAAGAAAGAAAGAAAGAAAGAAAGAAAGAAAGAAAGAAAGAGAGAAAGAAAGGAAGGAAGAAAGAAAGGAATGAAGGAAGAAAGAAAGGAAGAAAGACAGAAAGAAAGACAGAAAGGAAAAGAATGAAGGAAGAAAGGAAGGAAAGAGGAAAGGAAGGAAGGAAGGAAGAAAAGACAGGATAGGGTGATAACTCAGTGGGTAAAATAAATCCTGGTCACCCACGTATGAGGAGCTGTCTTTGAATCCTCCAAGCCCATGTAAAGCCAGATGTGGCAGTACACTTGTCTGCAATGCCAGCGCTCCTATTAGAAGATGAGAGGTAGGGACATGGAAGTCCCCAGAAGCTCTTGGATCAGCTAGACTGGCATATAAAGCAGGAAAGAGAAGATAAAACAAAACAAAACACAATTCTCTCGAAGAAGAAGAAGAAGAGAAGAACCAATATCAGAAGTTGTCCTTAGACCTCCATGTGTGCTTTGGAGCATGTGTGTGTCTACATTCACACTCATCTTCATTTCACACAAAATATGTATACACACACACACACACTCACACATGAAGATTTAATGAAAGAAAAAAGAAAGAAAGTAAATATTATTTGTTGTGGTGTNGTGAATTGGCAGTTTGGTTTCTTTCTCTACTTCAGTTCTCTCAATCATTTACCAAAGCATCTTCGATATTCTACACCAGACAATTATGATTTGTTTGTAAAATGATTACAGATGCTCATAAAATTTCTCTTTCTTTTTGAAGGGGGCTAAGACAGCTGCATATACATTTCGTGTTCTCTATATCTGACAATATTAGGAAGCATTTACTAGTCTTGTAAAGATTAAGCAAATGCTTCCATTCTTTAACCTTTCTTCTCCAGTAATTGAATTATGAGAAACAGAAATGAGCTGAGGTGTTGAGTGCTGGCAGCACATTTCACACAATGCCAGAACTAATTTTGCTTGCCAAATTACTTTAGCTGGCTCTTCTATGAGCTCCACCACATGGAGGGAAAAGCAGGTGAAGTGCCATAAACAAAAGATAATGATAACTGGCAGAGGAGCAAGAGGGAGGTGCAGCAATGTCAAATGAAATGTCACCGAAGTCAGTGTTAACCAGACTGACTTAACAAGTTTCCGGTCTGCTACGCGAGGGGAACAATCTGCTGAATGGAATTAACAAGCATCTAAGTGTCTGCCCTGTGACAGAAAGATGTCTATGGACATGCAACCAGAGGGATGGGAGAGAGTTATNATAGTAGGAGGACTGTGATCTTTACAGGAAAAGAAAAGGAATCACTTCAATGACAATAAATTACATTGCAGCACAATTTTTTTTTAATATGAACTCTGAGATGCCTGCAAACGAATGTGAAATACTTCAAACTCAACTCAAAATAAACATTCTAACTATATTACATTGTATGTTACTGTAGTCAAAAGGTCATTGCCACTAAGGAAACAAAATCACACATGATATCTTAGGTCAAGGGTTATTTGGTTGTTTCCCCAACTGGAAGTGCAATTTCCAAATTCTCAGCAACCCACANATTAGTTAAGGACTCAAGGGAAAAGACAAAGCATAATACGTGACACATTCTGAAATTATGCCTTTTGGACAGGAGCGTGGCATATTTGAGAAGGATTGTGGTATGATGGAAATTACCATTTTATAAATATTTACTGTGGTTTAAGCTAAGGTAATGCAGACGGACATGACTCTTTTCCATAAAAACTTAAAATCTGAAAAGGAGGAGACCTCCTATTTTTTTTAATCATGTATGATAAAATAGAAAATATTACTGAACCTACTTTTAAAAGGCAACTACTTGTTTTAAATATTTTACATTGGCTTGGACTCACCAAAACAGGATAAGCAATGAAGTTTTTTTGTCTGAATTTGTCAAATGTTAATGGACTAGACATTGTTAANGTATATAATGGAGTTTTTATCTGAATCTGTCAAATGTTAATGGACTAGACATTGTTAATGTAATTCTTGACTGTATATTTTATATATACTTATTGGATATAATTTTCTTGTATTAGTTGTAAGCTTTTTTAATTATTTTAGACAAAAAAAGGGGAAATGTAGCGATTATATTATGTCCCCCAAAATATTGTGTACCCTAATAAAACTTATCTGGGGTCAGAGAACAGAACAGCCACTAGATAGACACAGAAGCCAGAAAATGGTGGTACACACGCCTCTAATCCTAGCATTCCAGAGGCAGAGATCCGTCAGGATCTCTGTGAGTTCAAGGCCACACTGGAAATAGCCAAGCATGGTGACACACACCTTTAATCCCAGCACTTGAGATCTCATGTCTTTGCTTGAGAAAGATACATGCCTTTAATCCCAGGAAGTAATGGCAGGAAGCAGAAAACTATATAAGATATGAGAACCAGGAACTAGAGGCCTCTTAAGCTTTCAGGCTTTGAGCAACAGTTGAACTGAGATTCATTTGGGAGAGGACTCAGAAGCCTGCAGTCTGAGAAAACAAGATCAGCTGAGGAGTTGGCAAGGTGAGGTTGGCTGTGGCTTGTTCTGTCTCTCTGATTATTCAGAATTTACCCCAATACCTGGCACTGAGTTTTTTATTAATAAGACCATTTAAGATTCACATTACATCCCAGGGATATCAACAAAACATGGCATATCAAGTTGCAATAGGACTAGGCAGCTCCTCTCATATTAAGGTTGAACACAGCAACCAAGTATGAGGAAAAGGGTTCCAAAAGCAGGCAAAAGAGTCAGAGACAGCCCCAGTCCTACTGTTAGGAATCCCACAAGAACACTAAGCTACACAACAATAACATACATGCAGAGGGCTTAGGTAAGACCAATGCAGGCTCCGTGATTTTTGGTTCAGTCTCTGTGAGCCACTATTCGCCCAGGTTCGTTGGTTCTGTGGTTTTTCTTGTGGTGTCCTTATCCCCTCTGGTTCCTACAATGTTTCCTTGTCCCCATTTACAGGATTTTCTGAGCTTCATCTAATGTTTGGCTGTAGGTCTCTGCATCTGTTTCCATCATTTCATTTGCTGGGTGAAGCCTCTCTGACAATGAATTTGCTAGGCTCCTGTCAATGAGAATAGCCGAGTATCTTTGGGAATCATTTCATTGGCTCCCTCTCTCTCTCTCTCTCTCTCTCTCTCTCTCCCTCTCTCCCTCCCTCTCCCAGTTACATTTGGTTCTGTTCTTGGTTTCTGGGCTATCGAATCTCTGGGTCCTGGCCCTCCATGCAGCCTCTCCTGGCTTGGGTCTCAAGCTGGACCAGTCATTGGTTGGCCACTCCCACAATTTCTGTGCCACCTTTACCCCAGAATGTCTTGCAGGCAGGACAAATTGTAGGTTAAATGTTTTCTGGCTGAGTTTGAATCCCACTCCCTTTACTAGAAGTCTTGCCTGGTTATGGAAGATGGCCTGTTCAGGCTCCTTGTCCCCCATTGTTAGGAGTCTTAGCTAGGGTCAGCTTCATAGTTTCCTGGGAGTTTCCACTGCACTAGGTTTCTAGCTTGTCCCTAGANGCCCAGTTCCAGTTGTCTCTCCCAGTACTCTCTCCCTCCATGNCCCACACCTGATCCCTCCTGTTTCTGTCACCACTTGCCCCCACTCTACCCTTGATATCCATTCTATTTTCCCTTCCCAGGGAAATTCATGCATCCCANTTTAAGCCCTCCTTGCTACTTAGCCTCTCTGGGCCTGTGAATTGCAGCATGGTTATCTTTTACTTTATAGTTAATATCCACTTGTAAGTGAGTACATAGCATGTTTTTCTTTCTGGGTCTAGGTTAGCTCACTCAGAATGATTTTTTTTCTAGTTCCATCCATTTGCCTGCAAAAGTCATGGTGTTATTTTTTTTATCAGCAGAATAATACTCCATTGTGTGAATGTTCCACATTTTCTTTATTCATTCTTCAATTGGGGGGCATCTAGGTTGTTTCCAGTTTCTTGCTATTATGAACAAAACTACTATGAACATAATTGAACAAGTGTCTTTGTGGTAGAATGCAGCATCCTTTTGGCATATGCCCAGGAGTGGGACACCTTGGTCTTGAGGTAGATNGAGTCCCATTTTTTTAGGAACCAGCATATTGATTTCAGTAGTGGCTATAAAAATTTTTACTCCTACCTGCAGTGGAGGAACATTCCCCTTGCTTTATATTCTTGCCAGCATGAGCTGTCATGTGTTTTTGATCTTAGCCATTCTGACAGGTATAAGATGGAATCTCAGAGTCATTTGGATTTTCATTTCCATGATGGCTACGGATGTTGAACATTCTTTCAGTGCTTCTCAGCCATTTGGGATTCCTATGTTGTTAGTTCTCTGTTTAGATTTGTACCCCATTTTTAAATTGAATTATTCAGTTGATGTCCAGTTTCTTGAGTTCTTTAAATATTTTGGAAATTTGTCCTCTGACAGATGTGGAGTTGGTGAAAAATCTTTTCCCATTCTGTAGGCTACTGTTATGTCTTATTGAAGGTGTCCTTTTCTTCACAGAAGGTTTACAGTTTCATGAGGTCCCATTTATTATTTGTCAATCTTAGTGCCTGTGCTACTGGTATTCTGTTTAGGAAATTGTTTCTTGTGTCAATGCATTTAAGGCTATTACCTACTTTTTCTTCTATCCAGTTCAGTGTATCTGGTTTTATGTTGGGGTCTTTGACCCAGATGGACTTGAGTTTGGTGCAGGGTGATGTATATGGATCTATTTTCATTCTTCTACATGCTGACATCCAGCTAGACAAGTACCATCTATTGAAGATGATTTCTTTTTTCCATTGTATAACGCTGGCTTCTTTATCAAAAATCAGATGTCCATAGGTGTGTGGATTTATGTCTGGATCTTAGATTCAACTCCATTGATCAACCTTTCTGTTTTTATGCAAATACCATACAGTTTTTTTTTTTAAATTACTGTAGTTCTGTAGTAGAACTTGAAAACAGGGATGGTGATACCTGTGGAACTTCTTTTATTGTACAGGATTGTTTCAGGTTTCTTGAGTCTTTGTTTTACTATATGAAGTTGAGTATTGTTCTTTCAAGGTCTGTAAAGAATTTTGCTGGAATCTTGATGGAGATTGCATTGAATCTGTAGAGTGCATTTTAGATGGCCATTTTTACTATGTTATTTCTACCTATTGATGAGCATGGGGGAACTTCCTATCTTCTGATATCTTCTTAAACTTTTTTCTTCAAAAGACTTGAAGTTCTTCTCATACAGGTCTTTCACTTGCTTGGTTAAGAGCTAATATCAATGCTTCTCGAATTATTCAACAAAATAAAAACAGAAAGAACATTGCCAAATTCATTTTATGAGTCCAAAGTCATACCCAAACCAGACAAAGACTCAACAAAGAGCAGAGAATTACAGATCAATTTCCCTCATGAACAATGATGCAATAATACTCAATAAAATACTCACAAACCAAATCCAAGAACACATCAAAAAGATCATTCACCATGATCAAGTAGGCTTCATCCCAGAGCTGCAGGGATGGTTCAACATACATAAATCTGTCCATGTAGTCCACCATATAAACAAAATAAAAGAAAAAATAAACACATGATCATCTCATTAGATGCTGAAAAAGCCTTTGACAAAACCCAACATCCCTTCATGATTAAAGTCTTGGAGAGATCAGGAATACAAGGAACATAATAAAGGCAGTTTACAGCAAGCCTATAGCTGATATCAAATTAAATGGAAAGAAACTCAAAGCAGTTCCACTAAAACCAGGAACAAGGAAAGGCTGTCCACTCTCTGCATATCTATTCAACATAGTACTTGAAGTTCTAGCTAGAGCAATAAGACAATTAAAGGAAATCAAAGGGATACAAATTGGAAAGGAAGAATTCAAAGTATTGCTATTTACAGATGGTATGATAGTATACATATGGGACCCTAAAAATTCTACCAGGGAACTCCTACAGCTGATATACATCTTCAGTGAAATGGCTAGACACAAGATTAACCCTCCTATATACAAATGATAAATGGACTGAGAATGAAATAATGGAAAGAACATTCTTCACAGTAGCCACAAATAATACAATCTCTGATCTTCGATCTCAATCCTACTCCTTTACTAGGTGAGTTTTAGCTGAATACTAAAACTTAATTGACTGTAGTATTTTGCTTTTATTTATTNGAATATAGAGTAATTAGCATGTATAGTTTTCATGATTATTTAATGAAATAAAATGTGTTATGATTGACTGAATATCTGCCATGTAGCAGATGTTCTCTCTATTTTTGAAAATATGTAGCTAATAAATTTTGTGAAATCACAGAGTTTCATGTTGTATGATATTTTGTTTGTATTACAACAAATAAAGCTTGTCTGGAAATCAGAGGGCAGAACTAGCCACTAGTTAACCATAGAGTCCAGGCAGTGGTAGCACACACCTTTAATCTCAGCACTTGGGAAGAGAAAGTAGGAAGATCAGGAATTCAAGGCCACCTGGGCTACAGGAGATTGAACCAGTCTAAAAGAGAAACAGAGCCTGGTGCTGGTGGCTCACATCTTTGATCCCAGCACTTGGGATCTCATGTCTTTAATCCNAGCACTAGGAAGGTGAAGACAGGAATATAAGGTGGGTGGAGACAGGATCTCTGCCCCATTTATTCTCAGGATTCACAGAGACAGGGTCCCCCATTCAGTCTGAGGATTTGTAGGGACAGGATTGCACCCTATTCAGTCTGAGATTTTGTAGAGGTAAGAAGTTTCTAGTAGCTGGCTCCTCTGTTTCTCTGATCTTTCTGCTTTCACTCTCAATATCTGACTCTGGATTTTTATTGTTAAGACTAATTAGGATTACGATTCAGTTTCATGAGCATTTAGGAAACCAAATAAAATATTTATTGTTATTATTAACCACTCAGATAATAAGATACGTTGGTGATGATTTTCTTTTTGTATCATGAGATTGCCAGTTTTGAAATAGAAATTTACACATTGTTATATAAGGGAAAATTGAAAGTTAAAGAGTTTTTTTTTTTTTGAAGGAGTGGGGAGTTTCAACAGGATTTCTTTGTGTAGCCCTGGCTGTCCTAGATCTCACTCTGTAACCAGGCTGGTCTTGAACTCAGAGATCCACCTGCCTCTGCTTCCCGATTACTGTAATTAAAGACATGCATCACCATGGACAGCTCAAAGTTAAGTTTTAAATAGTTCATTTAAATTCATTAACTATTGTAAATTAAACACTTGAGGAACTGAAGAAGTAGGATAGCTATTGAAAGGACCAAGCAGATGCCATAACAGGCTGTTCAGTCTTCTCTCAGAGATCAGGCCTCAATTTCAGTTTCTTGAGACTTAAGCTAGCAGTTTCTGGGAGAGCTAGGACATAGCCCTTGNAGTAGTTCCCTTTCTGCATGTACTCTGACTGCTCAAGGTTTAGTCAGTTGTTTACTATCTGGGACTCCTCACCAACTTAGAGCTGCATGCATGGGTCAGTGTGGATGTATGAGGCCAGCCAGCCTCCATGCCAGCTCAAGGACAAATCCTGGGACTTGTTCAGGCCCGCCCTAAAATGATAACTGTAACCGTCAACCAGTAAATTCAAAGGATACACACCCTCACCCAATCATATGATGCAAAGGCTTGTATCACCCTGCTTATGGTTTTTCCCTTTAAAAACCCCTCATTCTGACAGCTCAGGGCTGTCCTCCTCCACTCACTGCATCCAGTGTTGGACATTGTCCAAGTCTGGGCTTGCTTGTTATCAATAAACCCCTGTGTGTTTTGCATTGGGTATCAGCTCTGTGATGGTCTTGCTCAGGGGTCTTGCAAAGTGGGTACAACACTATGAGTTTGAGTTTGAGTTAAGTCTGGTCCTCATAATGAAGTTTAGGCCAGCCTGAGATGAAAAGTGAGATTCTGAAACAATTGAACAAACAAAAACCCCAACCAAACAACACAAAACCCACATTGTATATTTGTTAACAGTTCATATTTTTATGCAGTTATTGAGAGCAATGTGGTTTTGATGACTAATATTGATTTTCAACTTGAAAAAAAATCTAGAATCACATGGAAGAAGGAGAAGTGTCTCTGGATGTCTATATCATCTTCATTGTATTAGTTGGGTTGGGAAAACTGACCCTCTGTGAGTGGCATCTCTCCTTAGGCAGGGGCGTTCAATTGTATACAAGTAAAAAAATCTGTGCCCTCGAAGCCATGCATTGTCTTCATTACCCTTTTATGATTGCAGACATGATGTAAGCACCTCTTTCAAGCTCTTGCCACTGTAACTTCCCTACCAAGATTGACTGTAACCNAGAACTGTGATCTAAATAAATCCTTTCTCTCTTAAGTTGCCCTTGTCAATGTATTTTGTTATAGCAACAGAAAAAGTAAGGCAGTGGCATTTTGATGCTTTATATATCATGTGGCTTGAGAACATGAAGTTGAAGAATATTCTCATTAGGTTCATTTACCCATCTCTATTTTTAATGAGGAGACATTTGCTGTTTACTTATTTAGTTGTTTAATAATATATAGCATTATTATTGATGTTTATTGCTTTGCTGTTCAGTAACTTCATAACCTACTCTTCATCTTCATCTTAAGGTTATACATGTAATAACTTCCTATTCCTGATCTACCCCAACCCCAGACTGTGATGTNCATTAGCTCTGTTTCTATGATCAACTTCATTAGATTAATTGAGATAAAACAGAATTTGTTTTTCTGTGACTTGAGCATGTTACTCATTACCTTCTTACATAGTCCTTTTTGTTTTAACTTCCTTTTTATTTATTCTTTGTGTCTTTCACATCATACAACTCAATCGCATTCATTTCCTCATCTTTCATATCAGCCTCTGTCCTTGCAGTNCCCTCCCTCAACAAAATAAAATAAGATTTAAGAGAAAAAATGCTAGAAAGGAAAAATCTCATCATGGAAGCTGTAGTGTGACAAAGTGAGTCATTCAGTAAACCCTTATATCCATATATCTTTACTTGCATGTGTTCATTGCAAAGAGTCATTGATCTGGTTCAAGGCTTCTGGTTTCTGCTACACCTTTGATGCTNAGCCCTCACTGGGACTCCTCTTGGATAGCCTGTTGTTTCCTTATTTTGTGGAGATCTTGCAGCTTTGGTCTGCAGGATCAGCCCCTTCATGTGGGCCAGCAGATCATAGATGGGGTGGATGTTGGAGTGGGCTAACCTATAACCCTGGTTCTGGGCCTGGGTAATTAGTTGTAAGGTTGGTCAGTCCCTCAGATCCGCCCCCATCTTCACCTCCATGGTGAGCTCACCAGCATTGTCCTGGCTAGTTCACCCCTTGAGGAGGTGAACAAGGGATGGGACTGGTTCTCCTGCTTTCATGTCCTCAGGGTTGGCTCTTGCACACCTACACCAACANCACTGTGTTGCTCAGGTGAGGTGCAGGGGTCANGCTGCAGCTGGTGAGGGGCATTGACAGCTCTCCCACTCTTATGACCTTTGGACCAGCTCTCCTATTTGCCTCAGGCACAGAGGGGAAGGATGGATAGAGCATTTCTCCCCCACTCATACCACTATAGGGCAAATGAGGGTCCGGGCCAGATCTCCCATGCTCACATTCTCCGACCGGTTCACCTGTACCCCTTTCAATAGGGTCATCTCTACTGTGCTGCCCAGGAGAGGTTCAGGGCTGCTAAGGGGAAGAGTCAGCTCCCTGAACCACCACACAGGTGTCAGAGGCACAGAAGGTGGGGAGAGCATCTTTCCCTCACCTTCAGCATCACATTGCAGATGAGGGGGTGTGGCTAGGTATTTCACTCTCACATCCTCAGGGCCAGTTCAACTGTGCCTCTGCCAACAGGGTCACTTCTACTGTGCTGCCCAGGTGAGGAGCAGGGCCCATTGTCCTTGAATGCTGCAGATGGTAAGGGGGAGGGTCAGCTCCCTCATCTGTTGCAGGTGACAAGGGGCTAGGAGTATAAGGGGCACATCTCTCCTCCACCTACACTGCCACATGACAGATGACTAGTGGGGGCAGCTCTCCCATGTGAACCAATTCTGCAGGTTTTTTTTTTTAAATTTTTGAGTGTTTTACCTGCGTATATGTGTGTGCATCCTATGTGTGAAGGTGCCTGATGGGACCATAAGAGGGCATTAGATCCTCTTGAACTGTGGTAATTAAGCAGCTATGAGCCTCCATGTGGATGCAGGGAATTTAACTTCAGTCCTCTGTAAGACTAGCAAGTGCTCTTAACTACTGAGCCATCTTTCTAGTCTCAGTCATTCCTTTTCTTTCAAATGATAACATTCTCCTTTTAAAAGGCTGAATAAGGCTGGAGAATGTGTCAGAGGTGAAGAGCATAAACTGCTTGTCTTAGGTTTCTGTTGCTGTGATAAACACCAGAACCAAAAGCAACTTGGGGAAGGAAGGATTTATATTAGCTTACAGTTGTAGTCCATCATGAAGGAAATCAGGGCAAGATCTCAAGGCAGGAACATGGAGGCAGGAAATGAAGCATAGACCATAGAAGAATATTACCTACTGGCTTGCTCTCCATGGCTTGTTCAGCCTACTTTCTTATATGATTCAGGCTTACCTGCCTGGGGCTGGCACCAACCAAAGTGTGCTGGACCCTCCCAAGTTAATCATTAATCAAGAAAATGCATCATAGACTTGACTATTTGTCAATCTTATGAAAATATTACCTCAATTTTGGTTCTTTCTTCAAAGATGATTCTAGCTTGCATCAAGTTGACAAAACACAAACAAACAAACAAACAAACATAACCAGCACAAAATTCTTGCAGAGGACCTGAGTTCAGATCCTAGGACACATGTCAGACAGTTCACAACCATTTGTAAGTTCAGCTCCAGGGGCAGCATATACCTTTGTCATCCTAGGACACCCACACTCANGTATATATACACACATGGAGGTAAAACATTCACACAATTAAAAATAAAATATTTACAAATTATTTAAGGACTTAGTAGTGTTCCTTTGTATGTTTAAATCATATTTTATTTATCATTAATTCCTTGAAGGGCATTTAGGTTGCTTGTATAACTTGGATATTGTAAAGGATATTTCAATAAACTTTATTGTCCAGATATACTCTTATCATATTAACCAGCTTCTTTTTGAAGGGGGGCATACACACTTATGATTACTGGGTTGTATTATTGTTTTGTTTTCACTTTCTTGAAGATATTCAATTATATTTTTCTGATCATTGTCCTCATTTACAATGTTATCCACAATGTTTAAAATATCCATTTTCTCCACCTTGTTTCAAACAATTGTTGTCTTATTAATTTTTTTTTATAAAACTCATCTTACTGTATTTGGGTCAAACATTTAAATATCTATATCATATACCAAAGATATCTATCCATTAAAATCAGTGTGAATTCTTAAATTTTATTTAAATAATTGGGTTTTGCAATCATGTTTATTGCAAAAAACAGTTTCCTGTATTCTTGTATTTTTATCAGGATAGGTCTCACTTGAGGACCAATTAGATATCTTAGAAAATAAAGGTGCTTTCCATCAGGCCTGATGACCTAAGTTGATCCCTGGAGTCTACATGTTAGAATAAAAAAAAACTAATTGTGAAAGCTGTCCTATGACTTCTATAGGGGTACTGTGGCACTCATATGTATATGTACATACGTGGTTACACACATATTAAAATAAATGAGTAAATGTAAAACCTNAACAACAACAAAAAGATAGGTTGCATTTGTAAGAGTAGAAACTAAACTCAAGTATAGACTGTTCTCAGTTCTAAAGCATTAGACATGATGCATAGTAGAATCAGTGATCTTGGCTTTGTGTAATGTCACAATGTCAGGGTCCAAGTTGAATACCTCCTTTTCTACATGTGTGTTCAAGAAAACTGGCCTTCCTAAAAAAAAAAAAAAAATGACAAGAACTGTGGAAATTACCTTTGATCTAAGTGCACCTGAATTTCATGACCTTTAATTTTTATTTTCTTATCAATTGCATTTAAAGTCTAATATGCTAATATTTCCACCTGGCTAAATCCAAAGGTTGAATTATAAACTGCAGTGCAGAAACTAGTCAATTTATTGTTTATTGGGTAAGGTTGGAATTTTTAAGTGAGGAAATAAGACATGTTACCTATATTTATCTTTCATCTGCACAGAAACCCTTTAGCTTGTCAACACACTGACGCATNGTTTATTTATAATAATGCATTAATCAGAATAATGAGCAATCAATTTTCAGATGTTAAATGAACACTCATAATAGGAAGCCCTGTCATTTAGAAGGGCAGTTAATGAGAGCAAGGTAGAAAAATTGCTTGATTAGACCGTTGACTTTTTAAACACAAATGTTTATGGCTCCATAAATTTAGAATCTTCTAAACAACTGAGCTTCTTGATACTGATTTTCAGTAAACTGAAGAGAGCAGACTTTTCAAAAGAGGGAACCTAAGTGCAGCAGCTTTGTTTCATTCTTACTCTGGACGTATTTGTACTAACACTGTTGGATGTAATTTAGTTGCTGGGATTGTAAGAAGCGGAGTGGGAAACTATGGGCTTCACTTGAATGAGGAAACTTTAAGAAAAAGATGATAACACAAAATCTAGGTTTATTTCATTAGTAATACTGTCTCAAATAGAGACAAATACCCAAAATACAGTCTTTCTAATAAGAGACGTATATATATATATACATGTCTATACAGACAGTATATGACTATATATGTGTGTTCCTCTGAGGACAGCTTATGTTGGAGAGGATGTGGAGCAGGGGAAACACGTCTCCACTGCTGGTGGGAGTGCAATCTTGTACAGCCACTTTGAACTAGAAAATATCATCCTGAGTGAGGTAATCCAGACCCAGAAGGACAAACATGGTATGTATTCACTCATAAGTGGATACTAGATGTAAAGCAAAGGATAACCAGACTGCAATCCACAGCTCCACGGAGGACCCTAGGAAGGACGCATAGACTGCCCAGTGAGGGAGAACTGGATGAAATCCACATGGGCAGACTGGGGGTGAGGGGGAGGAATGGAGAGCAACAAGATG
>LZPO01045150.1:9191-21955 GCA_001675575.1 Neotoma lepida | reverse complement strand
ATGTCAAAAAACACAAAGAAAGAAACTATCTTAAAAGCTAGTAAGGCAAGTCTCTCACTCAACTACAAACACAAACATGTCAGAGTAAAATAAGATATCTCATNGGCAACCTTAAAANCTGAGAAAACCTGGACTAATGTATTTCAATCCTTGAAAATAAATACCTGCCAAACAATATTGGTATAATCAGAAAATCCAGCTGATAAAACTGACATTATAATACAAGCACAAAATAAGGCAGTTTATAGTCACCAAGCCACCAGTGCACAAGATANGTAAAGGAGGAGTAAGACACAATCATTAGAACATAGGAAGTAATACATTCATGAGAAGAATACATGACCAAAGGAAGATGAGGAAGGATTCCACCACACTCAACACTCTTAAATCAGTAAGCCCTCAAGTACTGACAGAGGAGAAAGAAAAGAGCAAACAACACAACAGCCAAGAAAAGAGCCAATAAAAATGACCGGAATTAATCAATATCTCTCACTAATAACTTAAATGGAAATAGAATCTCAGTTCACCAACAACTCATTGCATACATCTTGGCTGGATGGACTACAAAACAAAATTTAACTATGTTATTTCTAAGAAATACACAAACACACCTTAATGAGTATTAAAGTCAGTCTATTAAGCAAATGAAAAACAAAACCAAATTGCCACTGCTATTCTGGTATCTCATAAAATAGACTTTAAACCAAAACTACTCTGAAGAGATTAAGAGCACCACTCTTAATCAAGAAGATAAAACAATTACCAAAATATGNAGACTGAACATTTGGGTTCCTGATGTCATAAACAACTGATCTTCATTAAAAATAGGATAGATCTTGATACAATTATAATGGGTGACTTCAATATCCAACTTTCATCTTTTCATAGGTCTTACAAATTAAAAATCAANAAAAATAAACTTCAGAGTCCAGTTATATCATAGACTTAATAGGTATCTACAGAATACTCCATCCAATAGATATAGAATACAAATTATTTTTAGTAACCTTTGGAGTTTTCTCTGAAACATCATACTAGGTCACAAAGAAAATGTTAACAAATATTAAAAAAAAACAGAAATAATTTATTGCATCAAATCATATCATAGTGAAACAAACCTACAAAAAATAGGAAAAGAAACCAGAAAAGCTATGCAAACACTTTGGATAACAAGCAATATACTCTTAAGTGAATTGGGTCATTGATGAAATCAGAGAAGATATTAGGAGATCCTAGAATTAAATGTAAATGAAAGCACATTTTACTTTTAGGATCTAGGTAGGGGAGCTCTTAGGGCATGGTTTATAGCTATGAATAGAAACACTTGGCTGAAGCACATAGAGAAATCAACCTCAAACTGACTCAAAACTTCCTCCCTACTAGCTAACTTTCATACTGTCCTAAAAGGCTATGCAGACTAAAATAGTCTTACCCAGTGCTGGACCCTGAATACTAAAATACCAACCTGCTGGCAAGATGTGGCCCCTGACAGAATAGTGGAATGACTCTTCTAGGGTAAGTAANTGTTTTCTGATTAGATTTGAAGTCTGCTCTGTGTTGGGGGAGGGGGGTTCATGCCTGGTACTGTAATTCTGCTCAAAAGCTCATGACTACAAAAATCATAGGCCTAACATAGAACCTTATATTGTTANTTTGCTAAATTGTTTTGNCCAAACTACCTTCTAAATGTCACTGTTTATACCAACAGACCTAGACTATTCTCAACTTCTGTCAGGAAAGCTTTCTTTTGCAGTGGGCAGTAGTCAACAGAGCGGTGCATACCTGGTCAGCGTGCTAAGAGGAAGAGATTGAGAGATCAACTCTAAATGGGACATTTATATCAACCCCCACACAAGGCTTGGGGACCATGAAGGAAGATGGAGCTGAAAGAATATGAGAGCTGCCATGAGAGGAGTGCTGTAAAATGCTGTGTTATAGGCATGGCATGGCTATCACACTACTCACACAAGCTAGGGTTAACTGCACAAAACCTGCTCAAGATCAAGCCAGCCAAAATTCTGATGGAGATGGGGGTATAGGATCTCCAGGCTCCACCTCTTACTGAAGAATTATGGGCAGTAGATAGTTACTAGAGGAGGTGGAAACATTCTTTTTTGAAGATTTGGTGACTGGTAGGATTCCCATGTCACTGTGCATGGCCCCAAACCCATGAATATATGGGCAACATAACTGGACTCAGTAAGTTACAAACGGAAAGGCTATGAAGTTGGGAGGGAGCATTTTGAGAAGAATAAGAGGAAAGTTTGAGGGGAGGAAATGTGAGGGGAATAAATGTTTCATTGCATGCATGTATGAAATCCTCAAGAATAAAGAACAATAAAGCAAAATAAATACAGTAATTCTTTATCTGAAAAACTTAGAAATAACTTAAAATAACCTAATGATGNAACTTAAGGTCTTATAAAAATAAGAACATTCTAAATCCTAAAACAGTGTATAGCAAGAAATAGCAAATATCATAGCAAAATAATAATAATAATAATAGAAAGCGAAAGAATAATATAATCAACCAATCAGAGTTCTTTAGAAATAAATAAATAAATAAACAAGATTGACCCACCCCTATCCAATCTAACAGAGAAAAATAAATTGCTGAAATTAGAGGCTGTTGCAGATTCCAACAGAATCCAGAGGACCATTANCAAATATTGAGAAAACATATTCCACAAAACTGGAGAATCTAGAATAAATGGTTAAGTTTCTTGACACATATGACATACCAAATGTAAATCAAAACTATATAAACAACTGAAACAGCTCTATAACAAGCAATGAGATTGAAGTAGTAGGAAAACTTCTCTGTTCTAAATGTACATAAGTTCACTTAGACTTTGGGTCTAGTTAATATTACTTATTTGCAAAATATTTATGATAGTTTATAAAATTCAAAAGAAAAATCTTCCAACAAAAAGCTCATGCCTAGTACTCAGTGCTGAAATCTGCCACACCTCTGAAGAAGAGCTAATCCCAATGCTGTTCCATGAATTAGAAAAGGAAGGGGTACCACCAAACTCATCCTATGAAGCCAGTATTAACCTGATGTGAGAACTAAAACTGGACACAATAAAACAGAAAACTGTAGAGCAATTTCTCTGATGAATGAAGATGAAGAATTCCTTGTAAAATTCTGACAAACTGAATTCTCAAAACACATTAAGAGGAAGAAAATCTCAATNAAGACAGATCAGGAAACAATGAAATCAAGTGGGTTTTCATGCCAGAGGTGCAAGGATAAATGGTTCAACATATGGAAATCTATAAAAAAAAAAAAGCACAAATAATGTCCTAATCATCTCAATGTTCTTATTTTTATAAGTTGAGTTGCATCATCAGGTTATTTTAAGTTATTTCAGCATTAGTTATTTTTCTCTTTGCTGTAACAAAGTACCTGATGACAGCAACTTAGCATAGGAAGTGCTTGTTTTGCCTTACAGTTCCAGGGGGCACAGTACATCACAGCAGGAAAGGCATCACAGCCGGAGCAGGCAGCAGTGTGTCACATCTCACCCACAGTCAGGAAGCAGAAAGAGATGAATGCTGCTGCTACACTTGCTTTCTCTTTCTTATTCCAAGATCTCAGCCCATGGGATGGTGACACCCAAGTGGGTCTAATCACCGCAACTAGTCTAATCAAGATAATCTCTCACAGGCATTCCCTAAAAGCTTGTCTCCTGGGTCATTCTAGATCCTGTCAAGTGTATAATATTAACCATTGGACACAGAAAGGCCATTTTTATAAGCCCTAAGTAAACTAGCAATGGGAGAAAACTCAACATAATAAAAACTATACACAACAAACCTATAGCCAGCTAATTTTATACTGAATAGGGAAGATTTTTGAAAGCATTTCTTCTGAAATNGGAAGCAAAACAGGGTGCCTATGCTCTCTACTCTTATTCAATAAAGTGTTTGGTCTATTATCTGGGGCAATGAAACAACAGAAAAAAAGGAGATACAGAGAGGAAAGATGTAGGAGTCAAATTATCCCTATTCAGAAGCAGAAGAGGTCTGAAGGAAGCCCCTAGTGAGGATGGAGCCAAGGAAAGCGAGTGGTAATGGAATTAAATTTCAATNTATATTTCAGTCACAAATGGTTACTTAAAATGTTTCCAAATATATGAGATGACATAATTTTATATACCAGAGAGTAAGCTCAGAGTGGAAGGAAATGTGAAAGATGCATCTCACAACTCACTATATTTTTATAAAGCAACAGCCTGTCAAGTAGGTGNTATAAATCACCCATGTAAAAGGGGATGAAACAACATTTAACATTGAAAGACACAAAAGTANGCAGTTAATAGAAAATGTTGTTCATCACAACATTAGGAAATGCAATTAAATGAAGCAAACTTTTCCAAGTAATCATAATAATCTCATGGTAGAGTTATTACTATGTCTATTTCCTAATTTAAAACAAAATGGGTCCGATTCTGTGGGAGACCAGCTCCCACATATTCCCTCCAGGGTACTCTCGAGCAGGGAGAAATGAGGAATTTGTATATATAGAGAGACACAGATAGAAAACATAGAATAGCCTCGGGAGGGCCTGGGTCTTAACCCACCAGCCCCTTCTGTCTCTACTAAAGGGCTTTTTAAAGGAATGCCAAGGGNTAAGGCAAAAGACCTCCCCCANCACAGCAGGTGTTGACCATCTCAAACACCTGGTGACCCTGCACGTGGTCCAGCCATCCCCTAATGCAGCCCTGCTGTGTAAAGCAAACTCAGATTTCAGTAGGAAACCTTTGTGGGCTCCCACACAATTCTGACCATTTTTCTGTGTAAATGAAATGGGATATCAAAGTAGCACAGTTCATGACCCTTATCCATTTAAACACCATTGTCTGTAACTTTCAAATCCATTACCTTAGAATTCCACACTTGCTTATTACAAATAAGGCTACCAAGCTTTATTGGTGAAAGATAGAAAAACACAAATTTACAACCTTCTGCGTAATCCAAACAAAGCAGGCACAAGTCCCCACTTCACTATGACAAAGCTAAGAAGTTGACTGGTCCTCATAATATCCAAGCCAGAGTCAGTTTGATTATCCTCTCTGGTCTCTACATGCATGTGCACACACACACACACACACACACATACACACACACGAGTGCAAAGGACAAAAAGAGAATTGTCTAACCATCTACCACACTCCCTGCAAACAAACAAACCAAACCAAAACAAAAGGAACCTGTCAAATCCTATTTCAAGGGAAACAGGAAAATTATTTTGCTATGATAAGTGCCTAGTGACTTCACAAGCCAAACTGCTGGGAAGGATGAAGGATCANAACGTCCAATAACCAGTAGCAACTGCCTCACTCTGGAATGCTGAACAACTTCTCCTGCTAGAGCCGAGGTTTTCTTGTAACTGCATCCTTCCTGATAGGGATAAAGACTAGCCTGTCNATTGACTAACAAAGATAAGTGCTTAAGTGGCCTAATTATGTCTGAAGTGGCAAATCACCCTTACAAGAAAGCTAATGCTTTTTGTCAACATAGAAAGATCCAACTGTTCCTTTGTCTTATAATGATTTGGTTAACAAGCCAGGGAACACCTTTACGATCAAGTGTGTTCTTGATTCATAGCTGTTGTCTAAAATAAAATCTGTTTCCCCAGCCAGCAGGGGGAAAATCTTAGCAACTTGGACAGCTGGCAAAATAAAACATACGCTCCAGATGCACAATAAAAAATTGATTTCTAAAAGTTTTCAATTAAAGATGATAATCCCTGCAAAATAAGTAAATGAATAAGTCTTCAAGCTGCAAAGCACTGGGAAAATGAATAACGAGGTTCTGGGAGAGGATACCATTAAAGTGGTCCCCTACTGGTGGGAAAGTCCCCCTTTCCCAGCAGGGAACCTTGGTAAGGGCCAGGGGCAGAGTGAAGGAGGATTTGTAGCATGCCTAAAAGTAGATATGCTGAGTCAATCCACTGGTGTTCAGTGGTGTGAGACAAGGGAATCAGGTCTTAATTTTAATGGCTGGGTAAACAGGCTTTAAAGAAAGTGATTAAAGTGACAAAAAGTTAACAAATTGCTGTAGAGTTTAGAGGGAAAAAAGCCTAAAACCAACTTCTGTTCTCTTTAAAATAAACTCTTGTAAAAATTAAGTTGCGAAAAATCCACCTCTGTAATGTGAATGGCTCTCATCTTGTGCTTGGAATTTCAAGTGTTGGCTGCCTTCATACTGCTGGACTTCCCAAGGTAGGGAAAACCTCACTGCGGAGGTGAGATTGTGTTCAGTTATTTGGACATGCCCCCTTTAATGTGTCCCTTCACACTTGGCCATGNACAGTGTGCTCTCCTTGGAGTAGAGTTCCTGTTAGAAGACAGGAAGTGTAGAATGACGTCATCCCAGAAACATGGATCTTGGGTCTTCATTGAGGCAGTCAAGGATATTAGAGTCTGATAGACAGTCCACCCCCCTCTTTTAAAACAATCATTGTAATTTGCCATGGGACCCTTGAAGCAGAAAGAATCATGGTGAAAACTCATCCTGCCACAGGATGCTTCTTCAAACAAGAACAAAAAAGTTTCAAATAAACTTGGGGAAAGAAGGCTCATGCTAACCTCCTTGTTAGAGTCAAAACATATTTGCAAAGTACAGGCCACCAGGTCTCTCTAAAGGAAAACTGCTAGCCTTGTTTCATGCACCACTTCCCAAACCATTTAGCCATGCAANCCTTTTTCAGTTCTAACAACCAGTAGCTCTTCAAGCACGACACTCTAGGAAATGTTGATCTAATTAGGAAAGTGTTCAGATTACACAACTTCTTTGTTTACTTAAAGGGAAAACAAAACAAACAAACAAAACAGAGACCTGGACATTCAAGGGAGTTCTTCAAATTCACCCACTGACTAAACCCAGGACTTGATATGTCTGCCAAAGTCTCTCTCCATTATGTGACCTTGAGAAGTGTGAACTGGGAGGAAGGAACCTTCCCTGTTGTTGCCACCAGCAAACAATAATACTGAGGAGAAGAGGACACTGCTTTCCCNTTGAGAAGCGAGAGTGTCTTAAAACCAATCCACATACTTATTTTCCAACATAGCATGTTTCTTCTGAAAAGAGACACTGGGACCCTCTTCAGGTATCCTCACAGGTTAGGTCGGTTAATGGGAGAGAGTGGCTGGCCCTTGGTGTCACAGGAGATGATTGATACCTAGAACAAGAACCTCCTGGATCATGGCGGTTTGACCCCTGGACTGTTGGTCTTGCTAACCTGTGCTCTGGTCACTCCTGATCAAGTGTTATTCAACTGTGGAGCCATGTAAAGTCAAAAGGTCAAATCTAAGCTAAGAAGTTTGACTCAACCAAAATTGACCTAAGGAATTAAAAACAAGTGTTTTCTTAAACTTTGGGTAAAATACAAAGCCTCAAAGTTTATGTTGTCATGTCAAATCCATGTTTATTTTTCCTCTATAAAACTATTTTCTGAGAGTCACACAGAGTTAAAACTCATTCAAGTGGCAGGACCCTTTTCTCCCCACATCCCCCTCCTGCTTGATCCAATCTTTAGTGGGTTCACCTAATTCTTTGTAACTATGCTATCAGAGGCCCAAAATTCGTCTGAATTTCAGTTCTTTAGAACATGATACAAAAAAAATCAGGTTAGAGTTATTTTTTAACATATTAAATAGATTTATTTAAGTGGAGGAGAAGGCCTATGTCACAGATGGTAGATAGGGAGTTTAGAGGACAACTCACTGGAGTCACTTCTATCTTCTCTACCACATGGGTCCTGGGGATCATTGGTGGCCTGAACCCTCTCCCTGGCAGAGATAAGAGTTCATTATTTTAGTGAATATCCTTAAACCAAAAACTGTGAAATTGACATAGATAGCATTTATAAGTAGATATGTTATGTTCTCCAAGAACTTTTTTCTCAAAGAACTTTTGAATGCTGTATAGAAGTAGTTTTTCTGCTTAAATATTTATTGTAGAATTCCTTTAACTGAGGCCATACCAATTTCCCTTCCTTCCTTCCCTCCCTAAAGAAAGCAGCTTCCTAGTTCAGGCCCAGAAAAGTATAAATTGCCTTCTGTCTCATCACATCTGCCTTTCCAGTCTCCTCTCAGGTGCTATGGCCCTCAGCCAATAGGAAGACTCTCCATAGCCTCTACAATAGGAAGTTCAACCCCGTCCCTCTTACGAACCCTATATCCCTAATCTATAATCTAAGAATCCTGTGTCTTGGCTTCCCAGTTGGTGAAGTCCTAGAGATAGGAAGAGGAAATAAATGGGACAAGCACCTGCCTACACACCCTGACCAAGCCCAGGACCATGACACCACCTAAAATCTCTGTGAAAACACATCTAAAACAGAGCTCCCTTCACATTCCCGGGAGCTATGCTCATCTCCTTTTTCCTGTACTGAATGGAATGCAGGGAAGAGGGAAAGTCTGAGTAGAGTTTAGGTCTCTTACTATCTTTATTCACTGGGTATCTTGGGGCCTGTGTTCACAATAGCAGTCCCTCCTAACTCTTACCCATAGAAGGCCAGAATCTCCTAACCACAGATTCAGCCTCAAATGTTTCAAGGAAACCCCAGCATGAAAACTGCACCCCATCTGAATCCACACTCACAAGCTGTTTCATGTGCAGGAATCCAGGTAGATGTGCACTAGAAATCTTCCTGGGCCGATGCTGAAAGGGGATCTAAATTCACTTCTTAACCATCCTCTGTCCTGTGTGCAGTGGGGAAAACTGTTCTCCAAGAGGGAAGCATCCCTGTAGAAAAGCTGTGTTCACATGTTTTCTGAAGGGGATTGCACACATGCCATGATCACAGACTAAATAACCTATGAAGCTGTGAGCAGGCAAACCCCAGCATGACTTGCCCTCTGTCCCTTGTGTGGTACTGCCCCTCTCTCTTCCTTTAAACCCAAATATATTAATTTCCAGGGGGAATAACTGTTAAAACAAGATGACACCAGTGTGATCTGAAGCATTTGTCCACTGTTGATTGCAGCAGTAGTCCTGCAGCATAGCAAATTTCATTCATTTACTTAGTTCCTTATTCACTGAATTTAACCTCAAGTCAAATGTGTAGCGAAACAAAGTGAGTTCTAGCTCCATTTTATAATTCACTTACTAGGTACATGTAGGAGGAAAAGTAATTCTTATTCCCCAGTAAATATTTAAATTGAAGAATTTTTTGCCAAAATAAATCTGTCAGATTTGACCAAATGTAGAGTTATAGATGGTTCAATCACACACCAGGAAAAGAATCCAAAAATAAGCCTGAATTGTTACAAGGGTATGATTTAAAATAGAAAACGGTTTTTAAAATGATTTTGTTGCCTGGAGATCACAATGTTTCAATTCCTGGGTTAGGTCTCTCCTGNAGCTCTTGGTGTCTGTCTGCATGTGCTTTTTGTTCTGGTGTAACTTGGGACTCAGTTCTGTTCTATGTGGTTGCCTGTGTATAGAAAATGGTGTCAGACTGTGGAAGCCATTCTCAACAGAGGAAGGGGACATTTGTTTAGTGAGACTGTAGGGCTCTTTTAGCCTTGAAGAGAACAACAAGGCAGAGGGGTCTCTCTCCCTCCTTGTCTCTGGGGAGATCAAAGGACCCAGGCACCATCTACGTGGTGGCCGATCCATGGAGCCTTCATCTGGAGGTAAGCTGGAGAACCCCAAACNACTGAACTTGTCACTTCCCAGCAGAGGGCTTGGAAATGAGAAGGAGATTAAGAGCCTGNNGGTGAGCTACAAATAGTAATTTTCAGCAACCCCAATTCTGCAGCCACTTCCTGTACCTCTTCTGTGTATCCCCACTTAGGTTTTACTTCTAAAGGAAGGGTCCCTTTGAAGAACTCTGCTTGCCTTGGGTGTGATAAAACTAACAAACAGAATGTGACTTCTGCCTGCTTTGAGTGAGTTTCTGCATTGGTGCCCTGTTCCTTAGACCCTGGTGAGAGAGAGGAGGCAGGAATGGATAGAGGTGTACCCCAGAAGGAAGTGGGAACTCAGTGAAAATAGACCTCTTCGGCTTATTGGTCTTGTGTGTCTGGAATCACCATCTTTCTCTAATTCAGCTTTCTCCTCTAAGTGTGAGGGTCTGATCTGACACCGAGTCCNTTGCTCTGATTGACAGCAGCAGATCTTAAAGGCTAACGTCCTTCCACACTCCACCCGACCAGCTAGCTGTATTTGATTCCTATTTTCACATGACAGAGAAGTAACTAAGCATAGACTCCCTCCATCTTCTTCTACCTATTTCCCCACTTGAAGGAGCATACTCATCTTCAACTTTTTCCCTTCCCTCAATATCATGTGAAGTTCCCTCTGCCCTTCTCAAACTGAATCTTAGTCCAAATTCCTCGTGCCTTCTGGGAACTTATAATCTGAGTTGTACCTCTTTCTCTCAAATCTTCTCTTATATCCTTCTTTTGATCAAGGGCATGGATTTTGGATATCTTCTGTGAAAAGCCATCTATTTGGGGTCTGGGATACAACTCAATAGAAAAGCACTTGCCCAGCATGGATTAGACTCTGGATTCAATCCCAGCACCACAAAGCAAGAAAGGTTTATTTTCCCCTCTGTCCCAATATCTAAAAGTTTGCATTTAAACTCCCATGTCTGCTTGTTTTCCACTTCTTTTCACTCCTAGATATTCCCATGACCTGGCTCTTTTAAAAACTCAAGTTTCTAATGACCTCTGTATTGGAAGAAAAACGCTTGATCCATTTCCTATGGCGTTCGCTCTCCTGACCCCCTGAAGTCCTCAACGTTGCCTAAAGTTGCTACCACCTGATCAGCCATCATTGAACTCATGACTACGTGGGTCAAGCAAGGAAATACCCTTCCAAAGCCGCTTTCCGAAAATCACTTTCTATCTTCTCTGTGAACTTTCCATAGCTCTTTCTACCCCACACTCCAGGTCAACAAAAGCAGTTACCCTTATTTGCATTAAAAGTACCTGCTCCAGCCGGGCGGTGGTGGCGCACGCCTTTAATCCCAGCACTCGGGAGGCAGAGGCAGGTGGATCTCTGTGAGTTCGAAGCCAGCCTGGGCTATCGAGTGAGTCCTAGGAAAGGCGCCAAAGCTACACAGAGAAACCTTGTTTCGAAAAACGAATTCATGGATTCCGTTGAACTTCACTCTACCTTGCCTGAGAGCTGCAACTGTGTCCCATTCTTTTTTGTAGTCTTATCGTGTAGGCATAGTAGGGACACCCAAAAAGGTGTTTGATTTTAAAAATCCTGCCATATTTAAATTTTGGATTTCTTGTAAGCACCACCCTCCCACAAAGTGCTAAAGATAAGCAAGGATCTGGGGGATCCCAGCCCAGTCAGTAAGAGAAGGATTTTATCCACCAGTAAAAATAANTACAATAAGCCTTTAAAATGCACAAACGCTATGTCAACCTGAACAATCTATAGTTCCTTGGGTTTCCAGGACACTGTGTCTGTCTATCTCAGGAGACCTATATAAAGGATATTTTCATTCTCTAGTGACAAGAATCCACTAGGTGTCATCACCAGATATGGGTGATGTGTAAGAGATGTACTGGAGTAAATGGATAACCTAAGGTGGAGACCAGGAAAGGCTACTCATCTTCCAAGGAAAAACTTCAATGCATACTGACTCTTAAAAATCTGAATTGCTTGTCTTTCCAAGCCTAAGTGACCTCACTCAGGAGGACTGTTTCTAGCTCTAAACATTTACCTGCAAATTTCACAATTTCATTTTTCTTAACCACTAAATAATATTACATTGTATAAAGGTACCACATTTTCATTATCTGTTCAGGAGCTGATAGACATCTTGGTTGTTTCCTGCCTATTGTGAGTAGAGCAGCAACATATGTGNATGAACAGGTATCCCTGTAGCAAAATTTAGAGTCTTTTGGGTATATTCCCAAGAGTTTACAATTTTATCTTGTGGTGAATTTATTTTCTCCTTTTTGAGGAAAATCCACAATGATTCCCTTGGTGGCTATACCAAGTTGTGCTCCCACTAGCAATGGATGAGTACTNCCCCCTTTCCCATAGTCTCAGTAGCATGTTGTCATTTGCTTTGTTAATCTTGGCCATTCTAACTGGGGTAAGATGAAATTTTAAATTAGTTTTAATTTGCAATTCCCAGCAATCTCACCCAGCTTGAAACACTGCAAGCTATAACAATGACCTGACTCTAAGATAACCAACTAGTGTAATAGTGACACAAATGTTACAGGAATAACCAACCTCTTTTTTAGAATTGAATTTAAGGCCTTCTCCATTATATTGAACCCATACCTGATATTGTTAATGAGGCCAAGAACCTGAGACCAGACAGATCATGGATTCAGGGGGAAACCTACTACCATAGTTCTGCTAAATGAACATAGCAATTAAAAGACCCTTAATGACTTATTGTTACACCATAAATCAGTCCATTTCTCAACTCTAAGCAGANAAGCTTCTTCTTTCAGTAGATGGCAATTAACACAAAGATCCACAACTNGACAGCATGCAGACAACAGGAGACTTTGGAGTGCTCAGTCCCGAACGGAATGTCTTTATCATACCCCTTTCCATGAGGCTCATGGATCTGTCTATTCAGAAGAGGAAGCTGAAAGATTGTAAGAGCCAGAGGTGGCAGATGATTTCAAGTAAACAGTATTTGCCAGACACAACAACGCAGATGCACATATAGACCCATAGAAATTGATAGCATGCATAAGACATGAATAAGCTCAAGTCAAGCCAAACCTCACTATGAAGGAAGGGAAGTTGGCACAAAATTC
>LZPO01045149.1:31301-41409 GCA_001675575.1 Neotoma lepida | reverse complement strand
TAGCAGCATCTGGACAAAGTGAAATAAGAACACCATATGAAGCACACACACTGTGTAGACACCCATCTCTCCTGCCTGACACAAGTGCCTGCCACTTCTTTACCAGATGTATTTTAATTCCTCCCCACTCTTCTTACCTGGTCAATAAGAACTGAAATAAGCAAACACAGAATTGTATATTTTTTGCCCATACCATCTGTAGAGTAAACAATATTTCCTTGAGGCTTCCTCAAACAACCAAACACAAAGCCCAATGCTGGCATGTGCCCCCTAATACCTCACACTGAGATGCATCTTGGTTCCATGTGATGTGTTCTTTGCTTCTTTTCAGCAAGCGCAGGACTGCAACTTTATTTCACCAAGGAGCATGCTGAAGCGTGAGGTTTGTGCTATTGGACATCAGTGACTTTGTAGCNGTAAAAGCTGTTGAACAGGTGACTATCTGATCACAGCCTATCCTGCCTCTATTCTGGCATGGACTCTTTTTTTAAAAAAATGTTTTTGATTAACTTTTTTTAATTAAGAGATTTTTCTATTCATTTTACATACCAACCATAGATTCCCCTCTCCTCCCTCCTCCTGCTCCCCAGCCTTCCCCCCTCAACCCATCCCCCATTCCCACTTCCTCCAAGGCAAGGTCTCCCATGGAGAGTTCCCAGAGCCTGGTACATTCAGTTGGGGCAGGTCCAAGCCCCACCTCCCTGCAAGATTGTGCAAAGTATCCCACCATAGGTGCTGCCCTCCAAAAAGCCTGCTCATGCACTAGGGATGGGTCTCGATCCCACTGCCTGCCTGAGGGCCCCCTAAACAGTTCAAGCTAAACAACTGTCTCGTCTATCCAGAGGGCCTAATCCAGTACCATGGGGGCTCCTCAGCTATTGGTGCNCAGTTCATGTGTTTCCACAATTTTGGCTGGCTCTCTGTGTACACTTTCCTGTCATGATCTTGTTGTCTCTTGCTCATAGAATCCCTCCTCTCTCATCGATTGGACTCCTGGAGCTTGGCCTGGTGCCTGGCNTTGGATCTCTGCATCTACTTCCATCAGTCACTGGATGAGGCCTCTATGATGACAGTTAGGGTATTCAGCCATCTGATCAGTAAGCCAGTTCAGGCATCCTCTTGACTATTCTGGCATCAACTCTTAAGCACCTATGTGGAACTGAGGGGCAGCATCAGATGGTTCTCAACGAGACCACCCCAATTGAAATGGGAGGAAGATGTGCCACAGTAAGAGCTTTACACAAGGTCAGTTCCTTTGTGAGATGTCTCTGCTGCCCTGAGAGACACTCAGATGTGGAGTGCAAGGTTGTTTACTGAAATCAAAGCATTTAAGAAATATTTGGCTACATGATCATTCTAATTTTTTTGCTTGGATTTTAATAACCCTTTACTTGAGTATCTTANCTAATTATTTTAGTATATGTCATCACTCCAGAAGTAGTTTTCATGTTGTTCTTAAAAAAAGAGGCGAGAGTGGGGGAGGAGAGAGGANAGGGGATTCTGTGATTGGTATGTAAAATGAATAAAAAATTCCTTAGTAAAAAAAACCATAAAGGTAAAAAAAATTAAGACTAGGGCTGGAGAGATGGCTTAGTACTTAAGAGCACTAGCTGCTCTTCCAGAGGACCTGGGATCTATTCCAAGCACCCACATGGCAGCTCACAACTGTCAGCAATGCCAGTCCCAAGAGATGCAATGCCTTCGTCTAGACTCAGGAGGCAAACTATATATGTATATGGTGCACAGACATGCATGCAGGAAAAACACAAATAAAATAAAATATTAAAATAGTAAAAAAANACCCAGTTAAGATTATTATAACCTTTTAGTTTGCTTCCAAAGTTTGTCTAGACAAAGCCGAAGTTAGTTCCACTGCAGTATCTGGAACAAAAGAAGTTAAGAGCTGCAGTGTTTCATCTTTCTCCTCCTACTATTATCTCATTAGTGGATAAGAAGTGGGAGGTAGATGGACACTTAGGGCTGTGATGNCCCCTTCCCAGTTACTTCAGTGGTAGCTGCATCCAGTCTTTCCAGGCCAGACAATAAGCAATTGGAACTTAAGGGTGAGACTCTTGAAAAACGTGATTCTGGAATTCCCACTAGGCTGTGCTCTTGGTTCTAAGAATTAAAATAAATAATAAATGATAATATATTATGTAACATCATATAATCACACAACTATAATATAATATGTATGATACATTGGTTCAGAGGAATTGAACTGAAGTCTCCAGGCTTGTACAGAAGTGTTGAGCTGTGTTGCTTGGCCTTCTTCTAACGATTTTTCTAAACTAACCTAGCATCCACTGTTGGTTAGTGGCACACCAAAGACAAAAATGTCAGGAGAACAGATGTCAATTCTTAAGCCATTGCATGCATGTTACTCTCATGGTGGTTGGAAGCCCAAGTGACATCAAGACAGNTATAACTAAATTGGAAATGCTCACATCTGTCACACTGTACCTACTCTCTGGGTCTTCCATTACTTTTCCTCACTCAGCATCACAGTAAGTATCCTCCTCAGAAGGTGTGTGGGTGGGGTTGAAGCAACCTGCAATTNGTGCAACAGTTTTGACCCGTCATCTTCTATCACTTACCTAAAACTAACTGCTTTTGCTGGGTTTAGAACTGGAAAGAATGCTCAATAAATATCCAACAACAGGGCGGAGTGATCTGAGGCCCAATTTTATTTAACATGTAGAGTATCTTGAGCTTAACATTTGTTATTATTAACCAATACTAAATGGCTGGTAGGAACAATATTAGTTGGATGACTTTTCCACACTAATAAGAAAGCACTTTAAAAACTTAACATTGTTAATGAAGACATTGTTAATTCATTTTCTATGTAAATTCATTTCGCTACACACTGTCAACACAATTGTCCAATTAAATAATTCTCCCACCATCAGTTACAAAAGGATCTGAACGTGTAGATTACTTAGAGATGCACTTTAAAGAAATTCATATAAGATATTGCACCAGCTAGTGGAAAGGGAATGAATTCATTTTGGCAATATGAATTCTGACATAGTAAATGTCCATATGTCACAGCTAATGCTTTTTAACAAATTGGCAAATGAGATTATTTGAAACTTGGCATTCCTGTTGTTAGAAAAAATAATTCTGAAGAAGATAGAGATAGGCATTAAAATAGTTTCTATAACAACTGCTTTGGGGGACAACNGTGGCTTTAATTTGTTAGATAAGATTATTAGCAACTGTGCTTTGCATGCTCGCCACATTCAAAGTACTGACCCAGCAGAGCTGAGGCAAGAGAAGTCTGCCTCACCTTCACAGTTAGGCTCAGCAGTGTCTAGTGCACAGGCAGACAATGACACGGCGTGTGCCCACTGTGTCAAAGTCNTTGGTTTTAATGGAGAGAGACAGGTTGAAACTGACTCAATGGGAAAACTTAATGGATTAAAAAACCATTANTTTTTTTAAAATATTGAACTTTAGGGGATGGGGAGATGATCAGTGAGCAAAGACTCTTGTATAAGCATAAGGATCTGAGTTCAAATCCACAGCACCCGTATAATGGTGACTTGGTGTCTGTGAGCCCAGTGTGGGAGTAGGCAAGAAGCAGGTGGATCCCTAGAGCTCACTGGCCAGCCAGTCAAATGGAAACTGTTAGTTTCAGCTTTAGTGAAGGGTTATGTCTCAAGGGAATAAGGAGGGAAGCGATGAAGGAAAGTTCCCTGTGTCCTGCTCTGGCCTCTGCATGAACATGTACAACCCTTGTGTCTATACACTTACATTCATGCATCTTACACACGACACACCAAAGAAAAATGCTCTTGTTCAAAAAAATCAATTTAGTGAAAACAATAAGATATTGGTCCCTGTACCAACCTATTAACCACTGATCTGCTGCTTACCAGTTTATGATATTTTCAAATACCAGATTTCATATGTTTGGTAGGTATAGAAACCATAGAGAATGAAATTTAGAACTTCTCTGTCTGTATAGTCGTTCTGCTAGGAGCCTGGGGAAGAGGGTGAGCTGGGTAAAATTCTTAGTCCATCTGTGCTGCACAAGATACCTTAGATCGGGTAAAATTTAGAAACAATAAAAACGAAAGACAGAATAGAAAGCTGTTTACTTTTAAGAACATTGTGTGTGTGCTATGCATGCCTGTACAGACAGGTGCGTGTGTGTGAGTACAGACACACGTGTGTCACAACACCCATATGGAGGTCAGAGAACAACCTCAGGTGTCAATGCTTGTCTCTCACCTTGTTTCGGACAGAGTCTCCTTGTTTACTGATGCCTATGCCAGGATAGCTAGCCTGTATGCATCCAGGGGTCTTCCTGTCTCTACCTTCCACCTCCTGCAAGGAGCACTGNGGTTATTCATGCTTCCACATCTAGTTTTCATGCAGATACCGGGGATTCAAACTCAGGTCCTCATGCTTGCATGGCAAGTGCTTTACCCATTGGACCATCTCTCCAGCTTTAGGAAGTTAGTTATTTTTCACAGTCTGGAGGCTAGGAAGNCTATCATCAAGGTGACAATAGATTTAGGGACCAGGCAGGACCTGTTCTCTGTTTCACACTTAAGCTGTCTTTACATGGACACATAGAAGAAGAGGTCAGAGGTGCCAGGCACTTTCTTGAAATTTCTATAAGGTCACTAATGGCTTATGACTTATTTACCTCCTGAAGGCCCTATCTTTTATTACTGTCATAGTGGTGATGAAGTATCAATATGTGGATTTGGGGGCATTTAACAGCCACACCAGATTCACTGGCTTTAATTCCATGAATGGGACTTGAGAGCCTCTGAGCACTTGTCCTGGAAGTGCATCTACTGAGGGGAGACACATGTGGGTGGGACTATGGGGAACTTCATTAAAGTCCAAGATGATCCAATCCTATTTAAGGATCATTAAGTCTGGCTTCAGCACCATTAAAAAAAACCTGAATGCTATGTGATGATTCAGACAATTAGCCAATCAGATTCTTTCCTCTTAGAGAAATGTCTGGGTCTGAGGCGTCTGCTCACTTTCTGTCTTTTCATATCTTCACAAAATGGGATAAACTGCAGTAGAGCTCGAGGAGTGTCCTCTACCAAAGGTGCATGATAATGGTTCCCTAATTTGTTTATTATTNTTTTTTAAAAATTAGCATGGGAGATATTATATATAGTTACAGTGCCTTAATTTTAATGTTTAGGGTAACTTTAAACACCTTATTCATATATATGGATGTTTTCAACCCAGAAAGAGCTAGTCACCTGATACATATCATATACCACGTAAGAACACTGGTCCACAGCTCCAGAGAAGCTTGGAAACAAGGAGTACCCTAAGAGGGATGTATAGATCACCTTGGGAAAGGGGAACAGAGGAGATCTCTTGAGTAAACTGGGACTGAGGGGGGCAATAGAGCGGAGGGGATGGGAGATGAGAACATGAGGGAACAGGATGATAGAGCTGGGATGGAGTGGGAGAGCAATGAAAGAGATATCTTGATAGAGGGAGACATTATGGGGTAAAGGAGAAANGTGGTGCTAGGGAAATTCCTAGGAATCCACAAGGACGACCCCAGATTAGACTACTAGCAGTAGTGGTGAGGGTGCCTGAACTGGCCTACTCCGGTAATCAGATTGGTGAATACTCTAACTGCCATCATAGAGCCTTCATCTAGTAACTGATGGAAGCAGATGTAGAGTTCCACAACCAAGCACCAGGCNGAGCTCAGGGAGTCCAGTGGAAGAGAGGGAAGAGGGATTATGTGAGCAGGGGGCGGGGTGTCAAGATCACGATGGGGAAATCTACAGAGACAACTGAACNAAGCTCATAGGAACTCACAAATTTTAGACTGACAGCTGTGGAGCCTGCATGGGACCAGACTAGACCGTCTGCATAGGGGAGACAGTTGTGTAGCTTGGTCTGTTTGAGGGAACCCTGGCAGTGGGATCAGGATCTATCTCTGGTGCAATAGCTGGTTTTCTGGAGCCCATTACCTATGGTGGGATGCCTTGCTCAGCCTTGATGCAGAGGGAAGGGGCTGGGTCCTGCCTCAACTGAATGTACCAGGCTTAGCTGTCCCCCCATGGGAGTCCTTACCCTTTTGGAGGAGGAGATGAGGGGTGGGTTGGGAGGGAGGAAGGGAGAAGGCAGGGGTGGGGAATGGGAAGAGGGATGAGAGGAGGATCTGTGGTTGGTATGTAAAATGAATAAAAAAAGTTAAAAAAAAGAACACTGATTCAGTTTTGCACAAAAGAAAACAGCAAAAGCAAACAAAATTTTTGGTAAAGCTCTCCACTCTAATGCATTTATAAATAATCCATTATTATTATCAGTGTGAACTTCTAAATTCTACTCACAGCTAAAGGTTGCAAAGGTTTCCTCTTAAGCCATCACAAGATGCTCTCACCTCACCTTCTCCAAAGTATCAATATTGAATGATATAAAAATACTTTTAGCATTTTCTTTCAAATAAAATATTCAACACTCAGTGCTTTCATGGAGCGTTTTCCCTTAAAAATCCATTATGCTAAAAGTAAATATCTACGTGGAGACCACTAGACTGATGTAATTAGAATATATATTTACAAAAAGGTAATGGAGATTATGTCAGCGATTGTGAACAGTGGCTGGTTCACTGTGGATTTTTCTTCACATAATCTTGTCTGGAATAAATAAAATGTTAACATTTAAGTTTTTGATTTTTTTCTTAATTCCAACAGTAGTTCTTAAGCCTATTATTTTTGTTTGGGCTAATTAATAATTTTATCACAAATTATTTTACAAGTCTAAGAATAGTAAAGAGATACAAGGTAAGAATGAATTTGTCTACATTTATTTTGTAATTCTTTTATTTTAGTGTGTGTGTGTGTGTGTGTGTGTATGCTCATGCATGTGTGTATATTGGTGAAGGTGTGTGCTCCGATGGAGGTCAGAGCTGTATGTCTGCTGTCTTGGTTGCTTTCCACTTCATTCTTTGAGACAGTGTCTCTTGTAGAACCTTGAGCTCACTGATGCTTTGGCTAGGCTTGTTGAATTGGCCCTTTTAGGAAGCATTATCACCCTGTGTGGTAACTCCAATTAAACTATAGACATAAACACACTTACATATGCATATATATGTATTCACTTTCCGTTTTCACCTCAATGTAACTTTCTGAGCTATTATAAAAACTTATTTGCCTTTATCTCTCATAACCCAGCTATGTTCTAAAATCCTTCTCACAGGTAAAGGTGGGCAAAAGGCAAAGAATGTGTCTTCATGCATACGTGTTCTTGGGAAGCTTGATATATGCAACATTTTGGAAATAATTTCATCTAACATCTCTTAAATGCTTACTGTATGTCAGGTTCTAGATCAGATATAGCACACCAAGACAATTGAAACATGCACACGTCCAAATAAAAGAGAAAAACACACAAGATAACAACTGTTAATGAAATAATATGTATTGAGCTATATTTTGGCTAGCCTTATGCCACAGATTTTGGGGAGGGATATTGCTCTGAGCAAGATGGGCACGATTCCTGTTCTGAAGAACTGCAGGCTGGAAATGATGGAAATGGCTGGTAGTTTTGAGTGCTCTGAGCAGCAAGCAGCACTTAACAGCAAGTGCAGTAATTGAGTTTGTGTGGGCAGATGTAATGTAAGCCACAGGGGTAACTATATGTCCATGTTTATTGAAATGCCATTTGTAATAGCTAAGATACGGAATTAGCCTGGGTGCCTGTCAGTGGATGACTGGAAGGAAGTAATGAAATTTTCCATACACACGAGGGGTGGGGGGGAAGGGTATTATTCAACCGTAAAGAAGGATGATCTCATGAAAAATGAAATTAATGGAAATGTAGATTATCATCTTAAAAGAGGTAAGCCAGACTTAGACAAGTATCACATATTTTAACTCTTTTGTAGAAAAAGAAAAATATATATAAGAAGGCGCTATAGCTATCAATGAATAGAAAGAGAACAAGGCCAACAGAAAGGTAAGTATAGGTAATAGAGATTATAAACATGGCCCAAGTGCCTTATACATATGTATGAGAATGTCATGACTCTGTCGTGTGGTTACTAGTGTTCACTCTTATGAAGATCTATAATGAAAAAGAGCAAGCTGAGCTAGTAAAAATGCAAAATGTACAGATTGAGGAGAAAAGGGGTACCAAGAGGTGGAATGGCGCTAAGTCCTATGTTCAAGGAGATAAACAGATCAAAGAAGAGCCAGAAGTTAAGTGGAATAAAGGGAGTGGTGACTTCAGGGCAAGAACTAACCCAGCTAAGTTTCCGACTTNTAAAAAGGAATTAAAGACAAGCTTAGAGCTGGGTGTGGTGGTGCANACCTTTAATCCCAGCACTCAGAAGGCAGATCTCTAAATTCAAGGCTAGCCTGGTTTACAGAGCAAGTTCCAGGACAGTCAAGTTTAGGCAGTGAAGGAAACCATTGAAATCAGGAAGCTAATAAAGATGTAATTGAGCAAAGGGACCATGTTCCAGCCCCAGGAAGCAGCAGAATATGGCAGCTTCAGTCACGTGGTTCTGGCTTTAGAGTCAAGGATTATGGAAAGGGGTTATGGAATCTCCCTACATGACTAAGGAAAGTTGCTGAGGCCAGGTGTGTGGCAGGGGNGTCCCTGCATAGAGGCCCAGAGAGTCTACTGTGTGAAGCTCTGAAGGTGAAGCCTGGACTGCCTTGGAGACCCCAAGATGTTGGAGACGCCAGAGTCATGGGATANCTGTCAAGGAATGCTGCTAATAGGGAGTGGAATCAGCCCAAGAGAGAGAAGTGTGTTGCAGTCAGCAAAGCTAAAAGGAGTTGGATATCTGGAGCATTTTGATATCAGACACAGAGATGCAGAGTTTGGAGTCTGCCCATGGTTTTAGGTCTTGCTTTGTTCCAGTATTTCCTCACTATGCTCCTTTCCTCNATTTTGAAATGGTTACTGTGCCAGCATATGTTGGAAGTATGTGATCTGTTTTTTGATTTTCATTTTATAGGGGATTATAATTAGGAGAGTCCATGAATCTCAGAAGAGACTTTGAACTTTGGACTTTAAAACAAATTGGAGACTTTTATAGACCATGGGTACTTTTGAAGTTGGACTAAATGAATTTTGCATTATGTTATGGCTACAGCCTGTGGGGGCCAGGGAGTGGAATGTGGTGGTTTGAATAGGTAATGGCCCCTCATAGACTCATGTGTTTGAATGCTTGGCCCATAGGGAGTGGCACTATTAGAAGATGTGACGTTGTTGGAGTAGGTGTGGCTTTGTTGGAGGAAGTGTGTCACTGTGGGGGTNGGCTTTGAGGTTTCATATGCTCAAGCTNTTACTGGTGTGAGACACACTCTCCTTCTGCTGCCTGTGGATCAAAATGTAGAACTTTCAGCTCCTTGTCCAGTACCACATCTGCCTGCATGCTGGTATGCCCCTTGCTATGATGATAGTGGACCAAACCTCTGAAACTGTAAGCCAGCCCCAATTAAATGTTTTCCTTTATAAGAGTTGCTGTGGTCATGGTGTCTCTTCATAACAATAAAACCCCAACTAAGACATCCAGCATGACATGATATTCCTAATTGTACAGTAGTGACACTTTTATCTTGGAGGTAACTGACAGCTGCCTAATTGCACTTAAAGTCTACTTGGAAGGAAGGAATTCATGCTTGGTACTATAGACCTAACTAACTANTCATGGCTGGAGATGTCATTGTCACTTGAAGAAACTCTTGCCATTTTCCTAAACCAATATGATTTCTAACTATATTTTTAAATACTTATCCTTCTGCTCACAGAGAAGTGTAGCTCTTATCCTTCATTAAAGAAACTTCTTTTTGCAACAGAAGGAGACTATTGCTGATGTCCACAACTGGCAAGAATATAGAGAATAAGTGATTATGGGGTGCCCATACATTTACAATGCAACCCCTACAACTAAGACTCAAGGAACATTGAGGAAGAAGCAGTAGAAAGATTGTAGCAGAGGATCAGATGTCTGCCTGATGCTACAGTGTCTTCTAGACATGACAGAGAAGCTACANCCATGAAATCTCAACAATACCGTTGGCTAACAAGACAGTCACAATGACAAAACCAGTCGACACCCCAACATGGATGACAGGAACTTCATGAGGTC
>LZPO01045148.1:3071-19486 GCA_001675575.1 Neotoma lepida | reverse complement strand
GAAGCACGGCTCTCCGCCAGGGTATTTAGCCTTGGAGTCTTAGAATCAGCTGGGGAGATTAGGAAGCAAGCTTTCTAGGTTCTATTTGAGGAGCACAGCCCAGCACCTGCTTGGAAAAGCCTTGTAGATGTGGATGTGGATGAGTGGCTAGCTTTCAGGCAAGAATAGATCATTCTGCTGTTTATGGAGTCTGCCTTCACAGTGCGTTTGGAAGAACTCAGGGCAAAGGGAGACAGCAGAGAGGAAGGAAGNCTCCCTTAAGTTCTCCACAGTGCAGAGCAGAATAGATCAGGGCGTTTCTCCTTCCTCGTGCCTCCAAGCTTTCCTTGAAGAGAGGGAAGAGATTCCAATGGCCTCACAAATTGTGTCCTTTTCTTCATCCCCATCATCACACTGGAATGCTCGAAGTTGTTAGGAGTTGTAGCAGCATTTTAAGAAAATCATGTTGCAGTAGCAGCATANTAAAGATAGATTCTCTTACAGCCAAGCAGTGATTCATGCCTGCAGAGCCAGCACTTGGTAGAGAGAGACAGGAGTGGCATATGTTCAAGGCCAGCCTAGTCCATATAGCTGGTTCTATGCTTATATAATGACTAAAATATAACACTATAAACACTAAAAAATAGAGGAAGGAAATAAGGAAATTATTAAATTGCCTCTTAGGGCACCACAATTCTTTGTCATTTGTCATCAAATACTACCAGTTGGTGTCTGCCACCTGAAACAGCAGTGGTTTGAATTAGAGGAGTCAGTCGGAGAGAATTAGGAACACAGAGAAGGGACTTGGTTTGGGACTGGTTTAGGACAGCAGATGCTGGAGAACTGGATGTGGTAGATGAAGGTCCTTGGTGGTGTAGTAGCTCTGGTTTGTTAATGAGGCTTTACTTGATTGTTTCAGCTTAAACAAAATTTGGCTTGTTATGTGGTTAGTGGTTTCCATTTGATTTAAAGCTCAGACTACTTTTCTTTCTTGAAATTATATAATGTTTTGGTGAGGGTTTTCTTTTTGTTTTTATTTTTTCNTTTGTTTGGTTTTGGTTTTTCAAGACANNGTTTCTCTGTGTAGCTCTGGCTGTCCTAAAACTCACTCTGCAGACTAGGCTAGCCTTGAACTCAGAGATCCACCTGCCTCTGCCTCCTAAGTGCTGGGATTAAAAGCAAGTACCACCANGGCCTGGTCTGAAATTACATAATGTTTTTTTTAATAGCTAACTTTTCAGAATTCTGGAACTGCAGGTCCATTGTCACATCACTACAGTGACTGTCTCATTGAGAGATCTGAATTGAATGTATCATCTTGGTCCTGAATCACTAGAGATGGGATACTTACAGATTTCTGAATGGCTGAAAAATCGGTGATCACAGGTGTCTCGGAAAAGCATAAATTCTCAGTCATCCATAGTACTTTTGACTTTTGGGCTATAAAATTCTTTGTTGTGGTGGGGGCTGCCCTGTTCACTGTGGAATGTATAGTAGCATCCCAACTCCAGTGCACTAGATGCCAGTGTCACTTTCACAGTTCTGATATGTAAAAGTGTCTTCAGACATCGGCAACTATTCTCTGGGAGGCAGAGTTTTCCCAGGATGAGAGGCACTCAACAGAGGCTTTAGAGAAATGAATTTTTTTTTTGGTCTAGTAAGAGAACTCTTCAAGGAGACCCTGACTTTCTTTCAAAAGGCTTTGATCTCAAGAATGGGAGTCAGTTGACCCTCCACAGCTTTTCTTGTGCCGCTTCACGTATGGCCTCTCTTCAGTAGACCGCATGAATTAAGTACGATGTCAGAGAGTGCAAGGAACAGAATGTTTATGTGCCAGCACCTCCATTCATAAGCTGAAATCACAACCCCAAGGTGATGCTTGGACNAGGCTGTGAAGTCAGAAACCCCAGTTGTATGGTAGTATTTCCTTCCTTCATTCTTAGCCCTTAGAAGNTATCTACTTAAAGCTTTTGTGGCTATTGTATTTACTTTTCCAATGTTTGTCAGTGCCACCGTAGAATATGTTCCCTTCTCTGAACTGTTCTGNAGGATGTAGAGGTTACCTAAACAGTACATAATAGATCCACTTTAGCATACCAGTCTTTACAAGCTTTTGGTCATCGTATGAGCGTGTCAAGGTTATTAAAGACTGAACAGATTTAATGTAAAGTTATTTTAACTCAGCAACAAGCAACTGCTTTTAGAGCCACTCTCAATTCCCTTGAGCTTGTCCACTGAGTCCATATNTCTGCACTAAGGCGCCCTGCACTGACCTGTAGAGCTGAATTGAGAAAGCTTCACTTCTAAGACTGAAATCTTGTGTAAATGTCTCTGAAGTCCAANCCTAACCCACAACTACACAGAGAATGAAATTATGGGGAAAATAATGCCCTTTCAGCTAAATTAATCCACCAGGAAGCTACCACNGATGAAGTCAGGATGCAGTTGACTTTAGAAATGAAGATGACAGCATCTGTGGGAAAAACTGGAACCATACTTTTTTTCTTTTTTTTAAATAAACTTAAGCTTTGGATTCATTTCTTTGGAGTAAAACAGATGACTGTTGACAAGCTTGTTTGTGAGTGACAGAAATTATCCCCTCTCCCTAGTTTTGCAGTTCTCTTCTTTCTTCCATTCGGTCTTGGCTACCGTGATCAGACACAAGGATGCTTTGTTCTTGTGTCAGTATTGAATATCGTGAATCTTCGNCAGCAGACTGTAACTGCTCCAGGTGTGTCAAATAGATGCATCAATATGTTTTCCTTAGCTGTGTCAGTACCATCCATTGTGTTCTAAGCTCTTCTTCTTCTCTCTTGCCATTCTAAAATGCTTTGGTCATTACCTTTCTTTCTTGGGAAGGCCTGCACACTACACCAGGATTTTCCCACTGTCCTCATCTCACTTCCTGGGGCACTTCCTGTTTACTGAAACTTCTCTTCCAGTCACTCCCAGGTCCCTATCTTTCCCTGACCCTTTCCTTCCTTCTCAACCTCTTCTGCCTTCTTTGAGCACTACATTCTACATTGGTCATAACATATTATTTCAAGGGAAGAGATCNACACTCTAGTGATATGGGATTTACAAAGTAATAGTCCCATAACTTGATGATCCACTACCTCATGTCATGTATAGTGTTAATAATTAGTCTTTAACNATCTTAAATGCGTTGAAATAAGCTACTGATGGTTATTAATTAACAATCCAAATTTTCAAATGAGGAAACTAAGTTCTTGTCTTAGAATTTTTCTCTCACCAGTTGGTAAGTGGATTTGAGCTGGGGAATGCCTGAATTAGAAGCTACTGTCAAAATAATTACAGTTTACTGCTGACTAACAACTAGCTTATCTTCCTTTTATCAGACTTGCATACACACTGACACATTCATGGACATACCTGTGTGTTCCCCTATCATTTCCAANTTAATTTATATAAACACACATGAGTCACATCAACATTACCAACTATTTAACTCAAAATCCNACCTGCTATTTACTTTATTCTTACATTTTATTCTTCAAAAGTTTNCAAATCTAGAAGTGCCTGTGGACACTCTGTCCTGTGCTNCCCACATCTAGCTGTTCACCCTCTTATCTACAAGTGTGGTTAGAGGTGACTGTGCATCCCTGAGGTTCCTGGCATCATTTTGCATCTTCTTCTGGCCTCCTGCCACTTTCTTTCCAAAGCACATTTGGCTTTCCACACTACTGTTATCTATCATATCTATATCTATCTATGTGCCATATATACATTCCTGTGAGCTTGCTTTAAAANCTTCCTTAACTCCATTTTTGAACACAGAGTAAATTTTAATATCTGTGCTGTGCCAACCAAGGCTCCTGACAATTGCTCCAGCCTGTTTTGCAGTCTGANATGCACACTGATTGTATTTTTTAGATGGATATAGATACTATTGTGATTCAGGAAATATAAACTTATTTCCAAAGTTGGCAGCAATCACTTTGACTTCTTAGTCACATACATTTTCAGTCTGTCTTAGTTTGGCTTTCTATTGGTATGAAAAGACACCATGATCATGGCAACACTTATAAAGGAAAAAAAAAACATTTAATTGGGGCTGGCTTATAGTTTCAGAGATTTAGTCCATTATCATCATGGCGGGAAACATGGCAGTGTCCAGGCAGACATGGTGCTGGAGAGGAAGCTGAGAGTTTTACATCTTGATCCACAGGCAGCAAGAAGTGAACTGGCTTGAGTTCTAAGACCTCAAAGCCTGCCCCCACAGTAATATACCTCCTCCAGAAAAACCACACCTACTCCAAAAAGGCCACACTTCTTAATAGTGCCACTCCCTATGGGCCAANCATTCAAACACATGAGTCTATGGGGGCTATACCTATTCAAACTACCACATTCCACTCCCTGGCCCCCAAAGGCTTGTAGCCATAACAAATGCAAAATGTATTTAGTTCAACTTCAAAGGTCCCTGTAGTCTATCATAGTCTCAAATTTATTTAAAATCCAAAGTTCAAAGTCTCTTCTGAGATGCATGACAATCTCTTAAATGTAATCCCCTTTAAAATCAAAATCCAAAAGCAGATCATATACTTCCAACATTACCATTACATATACATATACATTATACATATACATATATACACATATACATCATATACATATACATATACATATACATATACATATACATATACATATACATATACATATACATATACATATACATATACATTACCATTCCAAAAGGGAGCATAGTGAGGAAACACTGGCCCAAAGCAAGACCAAAAACCAGCTGGGCAAACTCCAGATTCTGCATCTCCNTATCTGATGTCAAAGTACTCTTCAGATCTCCAACTCCTTTCAGCTTTGTTGAGTGTAGCACACTTCTCTTGCTTGGGCTGGTTCCACTCTCTGTTGGCAACTCTCCTGTTGCAGGTATCCCACAGCCCTGACATCTCCAACATCTTGGAGTTTCCAAGGCAATCCAGGCTTCAGCTTCACAGCTTCATGGAATGGACGGACTCTTTAGGCTTTTGTTCAGGGACATCCCTGACACCCAAGCCTGGCCTCAAGAGCTTTCCTTAGTCTAAGAGGGAGATTCCATAACCCCTGTTGTTTGAATTTCTAAAGGTCTTATAGTAAAAAACTTGGAGCAAGATATTGAGATAAATGCTGAAAGATCAGAGAGACAAAGGAACAAGCCATTGCCACATCTCATCTCCCCAATTCCACGAATCCTCTGACTGAAATCCTCTGAGCCCTCACCTGAAAGACTCCAGCCGAAAAAGCCTCTAGTTGAAAGGGANGCTTCTGACAAAAAGCCTTTAGTTCCTGTCTCCTCATGTTTTATATACCTTTCTCTGCTCAGCCATCACTTCCTGGGTTTATAGGTGTGTGTGCTTCCCAGTACTGGGATTAAAGGTGTGTGCCACCATTGCCTGGCCTCTATGTTTAATCTAGTGGCTTGTTCTGTTCTCTGATCTTCAGGTGAATTTTATTAGGGTACACAGTATATCACAGAAAGCCAGAACCATGTGGCTGAAGCTGCCAAGTTCTGCTGTTTGCTGTGGCTAGAACATGGTCCCTTTCTTCAATTACATCTTCACCAGCTTCCTGTTTTTGATGNTTTCCTTCAATACCTAAGCTTGGCTGTCCTGAAACTCACTCTGTAGACCAGGCTGTCCTTGAACTTAGAGATCTATTTGCCTCTGTCTCCTGAATGCTAGGATTAAAGGTGTGTACCACCATGCCAGGACCTAAGCTGTTCTTTAATTCCTTTTCACAGGTTGGAAGCTTAACTGGGTAGGATCTTTCCCTGATCACCCCTTTATTCCATTTAATATAGGCTTTTCTTGAATCTGTTTATTTTCTTGAACATAGAACTTAGCTCCATTCTACTTCCTGGTGNCCCTTTTCTCCTCAAATTTTATGTTTTGTATTTTTCCTTGCTTAGCTTGCGCCTTTTCATTATAGATCTTTATAACAGTGACCACTAATAACCACACAACAGAGTCAATACTAGCTTGTTTTGAGATTTCTTATGCGAATGCAATTAATCCAAAACTCTTCACTTTAGCTTTAGACAGACTTTTCAGACAAGGGCAAAAGGCAGCCCCATTCTTCACCAAAATATTACAAGAATGATCTCTAGGCCACATATTAATATTCTCCTCCTCCGAAACCTCTTGAGCCAGGCCCCACAGTTCAAATCACTACTGCCATGTTCCTACTAGTATGGCCCATTAAGNTCCACTTAAAATGTTCAACTGCTTTTCTAAACCAAAGTTCCAAAGTCCACATTCCTGTAAACAAAAACATGGTCAGACGTATCACAGAAATACCCTAGTCCCTGAAACCAACTTTATTTTAGATTTATTTTAGATTGGGTTTCTATTGCTGTGAAGAGACACCATGACCATGATAACTCTTAAAAAGAAAAACATAGGGTGGAGAGATGGCTCAGATGTTAAGAGCACTGGCTGCTCTTCTAGAAGTACTGAATTCAATTCCCAGCAACCACATGGTGGCTCACAACCATATGTAATGAGATCNGGTGCCCTCTTATGGCCTTCAGGGATACAGTCAGGCAGAACACTGTATNCATAATAAATTAATAAATATTTTAAAAAAGAAAAATCTTTAGTGGAGTTGGCTTACAGTTTCAGAGATTTAGTCCATTATCATCATGGCAGGAAGCATGGCAGCATGCAGGCAGGCATGATGCTGGAGAAGGAACAGAGAGTCCTGCATCTTGATTTATAGACAGCAGGAAGTAAACTGGCTTGAACTTCTGAAACCTCAAAGCTTGTCCCAACAGTGACACACTTTCTCTAACAAGGCCATAACTTCTACTAGTGCCATTTCATATGGGCCAAGAATTNAAACATGTGGATCTGTGGGGGCCATACCTATTCAAACCACCANACAGTCCATGGTGTCTTTGTCAGTCAGACTTTTCCTCACTGTGACAAATACCTAAGGAAACAACTTCAAGGGAAGAGTTTCTTTTCCCTCTTTTTTGGAGCCTAGTTCATGGCTGACTCAAAGCATCATTTCTGGGANGTGGTGAGACAGAGCATCATGACAGGAGAGTGTGGTGNAACATANATAGCTTGGGGAAAGAGNCAGAGACAGATAACACCATTCTAAGGTGTGTTGCCAGTCACCCACTTCTTCCAGCTACGCCCACCTTCTACACTCACCCACCATAATGCCATTGTGTTACAAATCTACCAAAGGAGTAATAANCACATTGATGAGGTCAGAGTCCTGAGAATCTGGTTCCCAAAGCCATCNTTANTCAGAAACTAAGACCTCAATCTATCACCCTGCTGGGAGACATCTCAGATTCAAGCCATGACTGTTACTTTAAAAGTATACAATATTCATGTAGGGTTGTAGTTTTTTGTTTGAAAGGAAAGACATTTTCATAATATGAATATCATCAAGTAAATTAGATTCTCATTAAATATTTCTTCTACATTTCAGTGTTTAATGATTTAAAGTCACTTTTTNAGCCAAAGCTGTTAGAAGCTTTTGATTCTAGCCATGTACGATGGCTGGTAAATTTGATTAAATTTGGTATTCAGGAGAAGGGTGGAAGATTGTATGGGAGGAAGCTATTAGTTCCAAAGTCTGTATAGAGTAAGGAGATATTTTATTCATTATTCTCAATAACTTAAATGAAGTATTTTTTAAAACATTTCTAGCTTTTATAACAGACTACAATAAGAGTATTATCAATACTCTTATTGATAGACATACTGTAGAAACTGAATTTTGTTGTCATCTGGAAGAGAAAGGAGGTGAACAATGTTTCTGTTTATTGAAGCCCCAAACCAACTCTTCAGNCAACACCATCAGGACAGCATCTTCTGCTTGGTTCAAGGGAAGTGGTGAGCAGAGACTGAGGAAGGTGGGCTGTGGACTCAGGCAGATGTGGGCTCCAGCCTCAGGCATATTCTTGATGATCATCTGACCTTCAACAAATCAAAACTTTGATGCTTATTCATTTGTTTACTCTGTCTTCCAAATGAGGATAAAATACAAAGTTGTATGAAATGTGTAAGAAGTCAGGTAATTTACAAAAAACTTGTAAGGTCCACTTGCTTTTCTCAAGGGTCATGTTTCTAAATTCCTCCTCTATGTGTAGTACTTCAATCTCTAGGACTAGGTACATCTGTAAAGCTGATTTAGGCCACTTGGTTGATAAGTATGGAAACTCAAAGGCATCTCATAGGTTATTTCCAGTTACATTTTTAATCCCAAAGGTGCCAGGAAAAAGACCACCAACCCAAGTCATTACGGCCAAATTAATTAAAGCAAGCAATTAATTAAAACAAGCTTTTTTATTTGCGCTGTACTCCCCTTTAGCTGGGATTCAAGACATCACCATTGGACATGAGGGAGATAAGGGCTTTTATAGCTCAGGGGCAGGGGGTTTCTAAATGGGGCTTTGGCAGGTAAAATAGGCCAGGTTCCAGAATCAGAACATAACAAGCTGGTCATAACCACCTTTTGAAACAAAGGTGGGGTTACAAGATGGTCATTACAACTTTTTGAAACAAAGACNTAGTTGCTGTTTCCTGGAACAGGTAGCATAGAACCATTTGTAGTTAAGGTTTCAGGTGAGGCATAGCCCAATCTTTGAGAAACAGATTCAATCATAAATAGGAACGAACCTAGTTTGTCTTTACTATAAGATGGCTTTTACACCTAAGATGGAGGCAGGTTTGTTCATCATTCCCTGCTTGTCTTATTTGCCCCTGTCAAATCCTTGGTAGGGTATTAGCATTCTATTCTTTTTCTGGGGGAAACAAAATTTGTAAAGCGTCAGAAGATGCTTGGCCTGTTTATAAAGTATATTTTATAAAATGTACACTTTATAAACATATCTATAAAATAGATAGCCATTTTGTCTGCTATGCCAGGGAGTTTCCTTTTGATCTAATATTCCAGTCTTCTGTTGAGGATAAGGGGTGATGTATTCTCTTGACTACTTCCTGTAGTAGAAAGTTTTGTCTGGGTCCTGCCAGGCCCCATGTCCAGTCCATACAACATTTTTTCAAGCAGTCCAGGCAAAAACAGTTTCTTGCCCAAATGTCTGTTTTTGTCAAGAAGATAAACTCCATATGGAGTGTCTTTAATGCCCATCTTTCTCTTTGAAGTTAATCAGTGCTGCCAGGAGCAGATGTGTCTCACTGNCCAGAAAGTCCCCCAGCCACTTATAAAATAATTACTTAGAGGCTTATATTGATTACAACTGCTTGGCCATTAGCTCAGGCTTATTACTGACTAGCTCTTACACTTAAACTTAGCCCATTTCTATTAGTCTATATATTGCCACGTGTTCCATGGCTTTACCTGTGTCCCATTACACATTGCTCCTTGGGCAGCTAGCTGGCTTGCATCTTCCTACTCAGCCTTCCTTTTCCCAGAATTCTCCTTGTTGCTTATCCTGCCTATTCTTCCTCCCTGGCTACTGGCCAATCAGCATTTTATTTATCAACCAGTCAGAGCAACACATATTCACAGCATACAGAATGACATCCCCATCAACTTCCTGCTGAAATTATGAGGCCATTGTCAGGGCCCAGGAAGGCTGGAATGTTTGTCAAAGACATGGGGCATTTATCAGAAGCATCTGGTTTCCTGACCCAGCTGAAGAGACAGGGAGCAATCACATTGACTACACTGGTTTACACCAGCTTTCAGAAAATCCAGGNCTTTCCAATTTTTTTTTTTTTGAGACAGGTTTTCTCTGTGTAGCTTTTGATCCTGGATCTCGCTCTGTAGACCAGGCTGGCCTCGAACTCATAGCGATTCTCCTGGCTCTGTCTCCCGAGTGCTGGGATTAAAGGCGTGTGCCACCACCGCCCAGCGGTTTTCCATTTCTGTGGGACTACCTGGGGGGCTGGCATGCTGTAGGTCGCCTTTGGAGCAGTTTGTAGTCTGAAGCTGATTTCTGGATGGTGGAACTCTGCCAAGACATATAGTCTAGGAACAGAAGTTCAAGTTAAAGAACTTAAAGGAAACTTTAATGTTTGAATCTTCCACCTCAGGAATAGGCAATAGGCAAGGAAGCTCGGGCTGTTGATTGACAGGAGTACTTATCCGGAGTCCATTTGACCTGTGAGAGATGAATTTAATTTTTATGGCTTTCTGGAATCCCTGGACTTTATATTACCTTGTTTGTAATCTTTATTGAAATCCATAAAACACCTGGAGTAGACTTGTGATTTTGAGTCATTACAAAAAGCTGTGACTTTAGGTTAAAAGGCATGAACTTTTTTTTTTGTTGTTCAGAAGACTGGATGTATATTGGACAGAGATGATTTTAGCATGATGAGAAGTATCTTTAAGTCTAGACTTAGAAGACAACCAGGGAAAATCCAAAATATTGAGCTTGGATAATAGTAGTTATCATAACTTTATTAATTAATGTTAAAACTTTGAACTTGTGAAATCTTAGTATAACAATAGCACAGAGTAACACACACACATATATATCTTAAATAATTTTCTTAGACCTTCCTAATTTATATTAACCTTAAATATTTTTGTATACAATTATTTAGCATTAGACAAACATAAGTTGTTGATTACTATGAGCAGTCTTTGATAAGTAAGTTTCTTTAAATAGCAAAAGTTACATCTGAAACCTGCTTATCCTTTAATATGAAGTTGTTAGTAAGTTTGTGTCTGTGAGTTTGCTTTTTTTTAATCAGATGATCTAATAGCTTTAGAAAAGTAAGGCCTGGTTTTTATATATGAAATGCATTGATCAGGCATCCACTGTTAAATTGCTAAAGCTACAGTTAGCTGTCATCACCATCGGAGATCTGAGAAGGATAAATTATAGCAGCAGGAAGTATAATCCAAATGGCCAATGTATCAAATTAAAACAAAAAAGACTCACTACTACCTGGGTGGTTATCCTAGGCTCCCATGGTCTCGGTGGCTTTGTTGGGGGCAGAGGTCTTTTACTGTCACATAAGACAGCATTACATCTTCAGCTATTGTACAGGATAGCATAGGCCTTTGGCTGTCAGACCCAGGAAGTCTGAGAGATCATCCTGTGAAGGAGAAACTTGGGAAAAGTGACCCACTGGGATGCGGCAGAGTAGGGCAGTCAACCCAACAGTGTCCACAGTTTGGGCAGAGCTCAGGACAGGGGCATTTTTGCCCAGTGGTTAGCATTACCATAATTCAAGTGGAGTTGTCTATGTCCCATCATCTTATTTGGAGACCTTAAGGTTGCCTCTAGGATCTGGTATTTCTGTCTATCATAGGACACTTTTTCCACTGAATATTTTAAATGCCATATTCAGCAGATCTCTGAAAACTTTTGAGGGCCATCTGTTAAGTATATCTGATTTTTAAATAAATATTGTTTGTTTTTAGTTATGTGGTTTAGGTTTAACCTTTAAAACACACACAGGAAGCTAAATAAAGCTTATCAAATGAAACTTTAAATCATAAATACAGCCATAGGGAGATTGGCAACCTTACTTTCCTGGTTTTTTTATAGTGCACTATTGAAGAATATTAGTTTCTTGTATGACTAAGTTTATCAAAATACCTAAAGCTTAACAAAATTAGGAAGTGAGACATATATTCTTTCATATATTCTTTTTTCTCATTTTTTTTGAGACAGGATTTCTCTGTGTAGATTTGGAGCCTGTCCTGGAACTTGCTCTGTAGACCAGCCTGGTTTTGAATATCCAGAGATCTGCCTGCCTCTGCCTCCCAAGTACTGAGATTAAAGGTATGAGCCACCACTGCCCAGCAAGACACATATTTTTAAGTCTCTGTTAGCTTGAATAGACCTTAGGTATGGAAAGGTATTTTGTAGACTTTTTGTCAGACTGCTTAGTCTTGCTGGAGTATAAGATAGGACTATCCCAATTTCTGGTGTTCAGTAGTTGTAGCCCTAACTTTTGTTGGCCAGTGACTATAGTGAGTGTTTGGGATTCCAGTGTATCCTTGACCCTTTCTCGGGGTAAGCCCTTAAGCATTTAAACCACATTAACAAGGACAGTTAGCCAGAAGTGCAACTGTAGAAGCTAAAAAAAGCAAGGTTAGTATATTTTGGAACTATAGACATTGATGGATAAGGTCTTTGTTTTAAGATTACTTATGTAGCTTTCTAATTATTAACCCTGTGTTATAAGCTTTAAGTCAATTTTGTTACAGATTCTATAAGTTTTTAACCATATCCAATAAACTTACAAATCCTGAGGTACAGAAAGTTCATATAATAGTCTTAGAAATCTTGAGATAAAGTTTATATCTTAGTAAAAGTTTTAGGTAGTTAGATGAAACCAATATTCTAATTTTTTAAGCCTCTCTGCCTTGCTCTTTTTTTGTGTGTCACAAAGTCCGGTGGATTACTGACATAAAACAGAAACTTTCCAACTCCAGAGCCAGTCTTTCAATGCAGCAGAACAGCATAAAACACTATTTCAATATTATCCATATTTTTAAAAAAGACATTTGAGGACAGTGATTAATTGACCAGTTACGAGGCTGTCTCTTATACACATCTAGATGTGTATAGCAGCAGCAGCAGCAGCAGCAGCAGCAGCAGCAGCAGCAGCAGCAGCAGCAGCAGCAGCAGCAGCAGCAGCAGAAGAAGAAGAAGAAGAAGAAGAAGAAGAAGAAGAAGAAGAAGAAGAGGAGGAGGAAGATGATGATTTGGGCCTAGGTGGGAGTGGGAGTGCATAAAGCTGCCCAGGGTGGCATACTGTGAAGAGGGTGTCCTCATTGTCCCAGCCTGGCAGCATGGGAGTGGCAGCAGTGAGAGCTTGGTCTGGCTCCCAAGTCCACCTGTAACTGGAGAAGATTAATGGGGGCACAGAAAGACAAATAAGGAATGGAGAAAGCAACAATGAAACCAATACACAGAACACAGAATGTACAAGAGATGGAGACAGCAAAAACAAAACCAATACAACAATAGGGACAGTGATAACAACAGTTAAGGTCATTCAGAGATTCATCAGTTTAACCAAAGGAGATTTTTTGTTTGTTTTGTTTTTAAAACAAACAGGAAACTTTTTCTCAACTGTCTCCCTATACAACCCAGGTGCCAGGATCCCACCAGAGACTTCCTATGTGTCAGGTTTTTCTGGTTCAGGTAGGCCAGGCCCCTTCAATTTCAGGCTCACAGCAATGCCTGATGTCCTACGTGATCTCACGGAATGTCCTCAGGGTTCCTTGGCTCTTTCGTGCCGCCTAGTCATTGAAACCCTGTCAATGGGCACTCATATGCTAGACCTCCCTGATTTCTCAGATCCCAGTCTCACCAGGGTGTCCCCAGGGTCCCAAGGTGAGTCAGAAAAAGGACTGGTGGCTCTGGCCAAACTCCCAAGTAACAGGATGGATGTGTGATATTTTGCTTATTNCCATGGATAGGGGAATGTTGGATCTCATCAGAATCCCCCACATCCTCAAATGGGAATCCCACAGAACCAGAATGGAACCAGATATCACAGAAAAAGTTTCTATGACTTGCCAGAGGAGATCTCCATAAAAAGGTGCTTCCTGTTTTCTTTTTTGATGCAGCAATTTGCTCAGGCAGTCTGCTGAACTGAAGGTGTGGCTCAGAGCCTTGGAATGTCTCCAAAGTGGACAGGCCCTAGGGAGAAGCTCTTCAGTCCTGGAGGGCTGAAGGGAAGGGTCCAGCTTCTGTATTTCTGAATTTAGGTTAGAGTCTTGATCTCGCTGGGGCCTCCAAACATTAATCNCAAAGATGCAAGGAGAAAGACCACCAACCCAAATCATCATGGCCAAATTAATTAAAGCAAGCTTTTTATTTGTGTCCATGGGTTGCCTCCCCTTAAGGCATGGTTCAAGAAATCATCATTGGACATGGAGAAGATAATGGCTTTTACAGCTCAAGGGTAGGGAGTTTCCAAATGGGGGCTTTGGGAGGCCAAATAGGCAGGGTTACAGGAGCATAATAAGCTAGTCAAAACAACTTTTTGAAACAAAGGTAGGGTTGCAAGATAGTCATTACAACTCTTTGGGACAAAAAAATGATTGCAAGGTGGTTGTAAGGTGGTCAGAGCAAAGCTGTCAGAACAACAAGTGACTATGACAACCTTTTGAAACAAAGGCGTGGTTGCCATTTCCTGTAACAGGTAGTATAGAGCCATTTGTAGTTAAAGTTATAGGTGGGGCATAGCCCAATCCTTGAGAAACAGGTTTAATCATAAACAGGAATGAATCTAGTTTGTTTTTACTGTAAGATGGCTTTTAAGCCCAAGATGGAGGCAGGCTGGCTCATCGATATTAAAAAGACTCTAAGGCCATACCCCATTTAATACTTTTTTTCCTTTCCAGAATGGATTTCATTTTCTATCCATGAAGAAATCAGACACCAGCAAGTAATACTGGGATTAAAAAAAATGGTTTAGATGTAATAAATATTTAGATGCCTACTTGATGCCAGAGGTGTCCTGAGAGCTTCAGATAGAGTAAATTCTTCCCTGAAGTGCTTCTGCCTGACANGAGACATAGATTTAGCTGAAGGTCTATGGGCAGGTTAGTCTAAAAGAGTAGAAACAGAGTTCTAAGTACTTCAGACCAGAGAATAAATGAAGAGATGAATCCTACCTGGGGATGGAATAAATTTTCATTACAGAATTAATTTTGTGAGCTACTGTCACAGGCTCCAAAAGTTTGTACTACTACCTATCAAGGATTGTCTGTCTCAATTGGTGAATTTAATACCAACCCATAAAACAGCAAGTCTGTATCAGGTGCCACATCCTCCTGTCTCTGAGAACAGGACAAAGAATAAAGTGAATAATGTGCAGACATAGAGAGAAAACTACACACAGGAAATTAAAACAATTCTAGGCAGTCATTTTCTCTAAAGGATATGTAAACAAAAGCAGACACAGTATCATTTGTGCTGCTGTGAACAGGAGGCCTCTGAACAGCTGGCTGGGTGTCATTGTTCTCTCTAAATCCTCTGTTATTCATTCACATTGCTTTCTGGCAGGCAGACACATACATATGGCTTTGTTCACACCCTCTCTCTGCTTCTCTGTCCTTTATTTTACTTCTCCCTCTCCTCATTATCTTCCTCAACCCCTGTGTGGCCTAGCAAGGTCTCTAGGCCTTTGAAGTACTATGGAGTCCCATTAGAATGAGGAAGCTGCCATGAGCCCCAACTACCCAGACAAGCAGAACATGGGAGGTTGTGGGAGGCTGAGAACAGATTGGGAATACCTGAGAGAAGCTGCTGGTCCCCTGGTGCAAGTTGTAACTATTTCCTATCACTTCTGCTCTACAACTTGGAGCTATTTGTCTCAGACATCAGGTCAGAGTGCTCAGCTGCTACTGACCATCAGAAACTTCAAGGGAGCTTATGAATGTGTCATCTGCTAGACATGAAACTCTTGGTTGGAGGCCAAGTGTGGCAGTGTTTAATAACGCTACAAGCTTGTTTCTGTGGTGTGCAGGCAGAGCTGAGAGCAACAGGAGTGAATTCAATTTTGTAAAGTTTTTGTTACAGAATTAATTTTATGAGCTATTGTCACAGAATCTGACAATCTAGCTCCTTTTACATATCAAAGAGTTAAGCTTCAAGAAAAATGGTCAAGTATACAATGACATAAAAAACCAAATATTTTCAAATACTCTTTTCTTACTTGTCTCCATTACGTTTGTTGGAAATTTATAAAAATGGAAGTATTGTGCAGGTTTTCAGGTCTCGAGGGATGGGACCGGGTATCCTGTGGGNTTCTAGATGTAACATATGGTGGGGTCTGGAAGTCAAATTTTAGCTTAAGTTCAATAGTGGGAGTGCCTATTAGTAGTGGATGTGGCATATTAAAATTCCTGCTGCATGCAAGAGGCTCTTCTAGNAACCACTGTCAGGATTATTCAGTGGGCATGCTTTGGTGGGTCTAGACCAAGGTATGCTGCGAAGAGATCACACCATGAAACAGATTTAATGCAAGAGGTTTATTGGGGTCGGGGGGTGGAAGTCCATCTTGGAGTGGGGACATGAGAGAGTGGTAGAGACAGACAGAGACTGGAGACAGAGAAAATGAGAGAGAATCAGAGAAAGAATTAGAGAGAGAGTCAAGAGAGACAGAAAGACAGAGAGAGAGAGAGAGAGAGAGAGAGAGAGAGAGAGAGCGCACAAGAGAGCAACCTGGGATGGTAGGGCCTTTTAAAGGGTGAGTTTGTCACAGAGGGAAAATACACAACTCTTAGAGATACGGGAATGTGCTGCACCTTGCCTTGGTGGGTGATGACATAAGCTGCTGAAGCTGAATCACGGAAGGCAGGCTGCGGGAGTGCCTGGCTTATAACAACCACTAGTTATATGATTGGCTTAAAACCCCACAACAGAGCCGGGTGGTGGTGGNGCATGCCTTTAATCCCAGCACTCGGGAGGCAGAGGCAGGAGGATCTCTGTGAGTTCGAGGCCAGCCTGGGCT
>LZPO01045147.1:13087-30637 GCA_001675575.1 Neotoma lepida | reverse complement strand
AACTCACTTATTTATGCAATGATAGCTTCGTAGTTATGTAATCAGAATTTAAAATGTGGCATATTTACACAATGGTATTCAGCTATAAAAAATAAATTATGAAATTCACAAATAAATGTATAGAGCTGGAAATAATAATTTTGAGTGAGGTAACCCAAACCCAGAAAAACAAACATTACGTGTTGTCTCTCATCTATGGATGTTAACTTGGAATCTTCAGTCATGTGTATTTCATTGGAAATGCCAATAGGTCAGAATCATGGGGAAGGACTGTCAATGGAGGGAACTAGATCATCCTGATATAAAGGGTTAATAGGGAATAATAGAAGAGATGGCTTGAATTGGGATGGAGAAGCCAAGTGAATGGTAGAGGAAGAAGTAGGAGGAGAAAATCATATGGAAACATACACTGTAGAAACTTCATAAAATACATCTATATACACGTATAAAAGGAAATAAATGGAAATACCCTATAACAGAACAACAATGCCCTATGAGAGGGTAATAAGTAAAAGACCCAGTGCCCAGAATAAGTTACTTCTTTTGAAGTCCATTGAGGTTCCATGGACCCCAAAACACAGTAAGCTATTGTCATTGCACTTGGTTGCCTCCATAATTGAAAGGAAGACACCACAGACAAAGAAACTAAATACTTGAGTAATAGATCATAGAGAAACCATGCTAATACTGATCCAGAACCTTCATCTCTACTGTCTAGCATTCATAGTATTGGAGTGTTCTCCACAAATTGGTGAGAAAAGTAATCAATAGTCATAACTAGCTATGAACCCTGTGAACTACAGTGATGACTGCCCTGCCAAGAAAGCCCACTAGTTGCAATAATGTCATGAATGTTATAGGAATAATCAACTACTTTATCATTTAAGTGTCNTTCCACAAGATGAAAGCTCTATCTGGCCACATTATCTGGCTAAGAACATTTTGATGGACAGATTTTGGAAGTTAGGTGAGAACCTACTACTATTTTGCTAGATGGCTATAGTACTAAACTAGCTCTTAACGATTTATTACTTTATCCNCAGATCAATGTATCTATCAATCCTTATCCAAGAAGCTTCTGTTTGCAGTAGATGATGATTGGCATAGAGGCCCACAACTAGACAAAGCTCTAAAATACTTCAGAATGCTCAACCGTAAGTAGAATATACATAGCACATCACCCCTGCAACAAGCCTCACGGATCAATGTGGAAGAGGGATCAAAAGTATAAGACCCAGAGGTAGTAGATGACTAGAAGAAAGCAGTATCTTCTGACCACAGCAGAGCAGCTGCATGTATGCAATACCATGCATAAAACCTATATAACCTCTAGTCAGACCAAATCTCAGCATGGAAACAGGAGCTGAGCAAGAAGTCCCACCCTTATCCATGGAGCTATTGGCAATTGGCTGCTGGGAGAGGGAGAGTCAGGTTGCTTTAGGTGTGCAGCCTCTGGTAAGTCAACCATGTTCCACTGGAAGGCCACATATCCAATAACATTTCAGCAACAGAAATTTGTATTGATGGTTTGTTGTTGTTTTAATTTTAAGATACAAAATTAGATAGGTAGCAAAGAAAGAGTGGATCAGGAAAGAGTTGTGGCAGGAGGCCAAATATAACCAAAACAAGCATGAAACCCACAAAGAACTAATAAAATTATNAAATAATAACCCCATGCATAAGAGTTGGTCCAACAGTTAAAGGCACTTGTTGCTCTTGCAAAGGACCNGATTCAATTCCCAGCACCCACATGGCATCTCACCATGAACTGTCATCCGTGTTCTAGGAGATCCAATATCNTCTGTGACCTCTGTAAGCATCAAGCACTCATGTACTACACAGACATACATATAGACCAAACACTCATACACATAAAATAATAACATAAAGGAATATAAAATAAATGAATTAATTAATAGTTCCTTATAATAAGAAAGTAAAGTTAATTAAATTTTCAAAAACATTTTTACTTGACAAAGCATTTAATACAATAAATTCCATTATTGTACTGTGTGAGTGGTTAAATATANATATACAGATACTCTCTTCCCATGATTCACATCCTGTGCACTTCACCCAGTTTGTAAGAATCAGACCCAGCACTTCAGCCAAGTCTCCTGAGTCATTTATCACCCAACATGCCTTCTACTTCTGTTTGATCTTTTCAGTTGTGCAAAACATTGTGAATTTCAAAAATTTATACGTTAAAACCAATCTTCAAATAAACAGAATCATAGCTGCAGAGTCCTCACAAATGTCNTTACTGCTCCTCTAAAAAANTTTTTTGTAGGTACTCATTTTCCTCTTCTAACATATGACAGTGCAATTGGAAGGTGTCATGTGTGAAGCAGAAAATAACCACACAATAGACATCAAGAATTTCACTTCTTACACAAAAATTATGCAGCGTGTACCTAAACATCAGTAGATCAAAGAAAAAAATAAGTGAAAAAGTTAAATACCTTGAAATGAACTAATAAAGATACATAATATTTCAAGACTTGTGGGATATAGTAAATCAATTATAAAAGCAAATTTTGTAGCAATAAATGTTTCCATAAAAAAGGGTGATTTCAACCAAACTACTTAAAATTATACACACAGCATGAGAGGGAGTGAAAAGAACAAACCAGCTTCAAAATTAGTTGACAGATGGAAACAATAAATATCAACATAATGTAAATGGATGAAATAAAGACTAGAAAAATAGTAGAAATGATCAGTTAAGCTAAAAATTATTTTACAGAAAATATAAACCGACAAACCTCTAGCTGGACAAAAGAAGGTAGTGAGAAGATCCAAATTAAAAAAAAAAGTTAGTAATAAATGAAAAGTCATCTCAACATATATGACAAAGGGCCATAAAACAATTTTCTGAAAAAAATTACACATTCATGGCAGAGGCAGAGAGAACTCTGAGTTTAAGGCCAGCCAGGTCTACAAAACCAGGGCTGTTACACAGAGAACATTGTCTCTAAAAACCATAAATAAAGAAAGACAGAGAGAGAGAGAGAGAGAGAAGAAAAGACAATTACACATTGACATACAGAAGTATATATTTCCAGAATATATAAAATTTATTAATCCTGAAACATCAGTAAGTAGAAAAATCTTTTAAAATAAATTGTTAATAAGCAGACTCAATCAAAAAACAAAAGGTCTCATAAGAGAAAAACATATAAAAGCCAGACATATGGCATAATGTCTATAATCCTAGAGCTAGATAGGAGGAAGTAGGAGGATGGCTGAGTTTAAGGTCAGACGGTACTATATATATATATATACTATATAACACACTGCCTCAAAATTTAATAAATAGTAAAGATAAATAAAAAAAATCCCAGATTCTAAATCTTATTAAAAATTTAGGAAACTAATAGCAATCCTTCATAACTAGTTCTAAGAGATTAAAGAGAGAATAAGTCCAGAAGGACACAGAAGAAAAGAAGCCACTAAAATAAAGCAATTAACACAAATTCTTTCCTACTCTTCATGTTACTAGACTTTNNNNANTNNNTNNAAAAAAAGAAAGAAATGAACAATATAGGCTAATATCCTTATGAGTATAAATTTTAAAAACTTCAACAAAATAGTAGCAAATGAAATCATACCATGGCATTCCATGATCAAGTGATCCCACTTAAAATGAAAGGATGGTTCAGCATGCACAGACTTATGAACATGACCAAGTATANTAACAATAGAGGAGAAAAAAACTAATAATATCTCAATGTATGCAGACAATACTTTTAAAATTAAATATCCTTTCATGACAAAAAGGTAAACAACTCAGGTAAGAATGTTCCTCATCACAGTGAAACCTCACAAAAAACATCACATGTAATAAGATGCTGAATGTTTTCCCTTGAGATCAGAAACATCAAAGTTCCTCACCCCTAATACATGTGTAACATGATTCTGTAAGTCTAAGTCCAGGGCATGAGGAAAAAGGAGGAAATGAAAGGTATCCAAATTGAAAAGAAAATGTGTGAATATTCCTAAATACATGCAACATAGTCATACAAACATAGCCCAAAAATGTCTACCAAAAAAATCTCTGAGAACTAACAAACCAATTCACAAAGTTGAATGATATACAATTAACATAANAATAGGGGTACTTTATATACTAAAAATGAACTATCCAACATAGACATTAAGAAAATAATCTCATTTATAATAGCTATAAAATAACAATGAGAAGGGCATAAATTTATCCAGATGTGAAAATTTTGTACACTGAAAACTATAAAATATTGATTATAAAAATAAAAAATACAAGTAAAGAGAAAGTCATTGTTCATGGATTAGAAAAATGATATTAAAATATTCAGACTATTAAAAGCCTGTATAGATTCAAGANATTCATAAAAATATAAAAATTCCAATGGCATTTTTCAAGGAAATAAGAAACAGTCCAAAATTCTATGGGAGTCACAATGATTCCAATAAACAACAAAGCAATATTGAGAGCAAAGAAAAGACAAAGCTGAATGCCTCACCTCAAAACATGCTGTAGAGTTACAATAGTTCATACAACAGGTACTGTCATTGAAAATTAAAGATGTGTGGATAATGTGACTTAACTGTGTCTCAGAAATAAATTCACAGATTCATGGTCAACTGACTTTTCAACAAAAGTGGTTCAAGAACATATCTCCAGTAGACTTTATTGTGAAACGTGTGCATCCAGGTGCAGAAGACTGAAATCAGACTTTNGTCTTATAATATGTGCAAAAATGATCACAGAGGCAATAATTAAATATACTGTTCAGAATTAGAAATAACTTGAGAAAAAGAAAAAATATTGTGGTTTAATTGGTCTGGNTAGTGATATCTCTGCATAATGACCCCAAAAGCACAGGCGACAAAAGAAAAGCATATGATGTATCCAAACAATTGTATTGCATTCCAGAATAAACTCAGTGCTATTAATAAAAATAAGATATCGAGAGAACTGAAAAAGTCAAAATTCAAAAACCTCTGACAACTAACCAATGATGATTTGCTATTCAAAGAAACAGAATAGCATTCTATGATGAAGAATAAAACATTTGAATATATATGGGAACAAACTTAATAAAATCTTATAAGTATCTAGAATGAAAAATAACATTATTGAGAGGCATTAAAGAAACCTTTAGAAAGACAGAAATATGCAATTCTTTTTTTGTTTGTTTTGCTTTGTTTTGTTTTCAGGGTTTCTATGTGACTGTCCTGGAACTCATCTGTAGACNAGACTGGCCATGAACTCATAGAGATTTGTAGTAAGTAGCTGTTCCAGCTTTGATCCAGAAGCATTACCTCTAGTGAGGCTTCTGGTAACTTCCATGCCTACCTATGACCTGCCCCTGGGGCNGAGCCTAGACGGGAGCCTTTAANACCAGAGATCCNTCAGTGCCTGCCCTCTTGCTTCCTTGTGATCCTGGATGCTGGACTGCAGACTGAGTTGGAGTTCTCCAGAGAATCCTGCTGGACTGCACCTCACCTCTCCCGGATCCTGTAACCAACCCCTTTACTGGCCGTAAGTTACCCCAAAATAAGCCTCCTTTTAACTACGTGGAGTTGCCCTGTTAAATCCTGACTTTAGAGATTCATCTGTTTCTGCCTCCAGAGTGCTGGGATTAAAGGAGTATGCCACCATCACCTGGTGATAATTTTGTTTTGTTTTTTGAGGCAGCGACTCATTATGTAACTCTAGCTGTCCTGGAGCTCACTATGTAGACCAGGCTGGCCTTGAACTCACTGAAATTCACCTGCCTCTTCCTCTCAAGTGCTGAGATTAAAGGTGTATGCCACCATGCCTGGTGAAATATGCAACTTTTGTGTCAAAAAGACTAAACAGCACTAAAAATATCAATTTTCTTTCAGTTGATCTACAGTTGACATAACCTTATCAATATTCAGCCATACATTTTCGTGTCAGTTCTGAAAATTACTAAGAATATTAAAACAATCTCACCAAGAACATTATTTGAGATTTTTACACAACAGATTAAGACTTTCTTTAAAGACTTCCTATGGTAACATTGGCCAAAGGACATGCAGACAAACCAAGTGAATAAACTACAGTCCAGAAACATGCAACATGTCTTTCTGTCATACAAACATTTCTAGATTACACAGACATAAATAATCTAACCCTGGCCCCTTATAGTAGAACCTTCAAGAACATTACNTAGAAATAAAATCAANTTTGTCTAAGACACACTGATGTAAATCTCTGAAGCAAGACATCAAGTACAGGAATTCTCTGTTTTCTTTAAAGTTCATTGAACCTTTCAGTACAGGACAGATGAAGGTTCTTTCAACAAATGATGTTGAAATAAATGAATATATAAAAGACAAATAATGAACCATGGCAACTTCACATTATTTACAAAACTAAATTTTCTATGGATCACAGACCTAAATATTAAATAAATCTTATAGGGAGAAACATTTTCATGTTGAGCTAAGCAAATTTCACTTAAACAAACACAAAANATGTTAACCATTTAAAAAATGACTGGGAATTTGTGTTTCATTAAAGCTAAGGTACCTGACCATCCAAAACATAACATGATAGTATAACATAATTAACAAAGAAAATACAATTAAGAAAATCCCTAGCAGCAGGTCACTAAACAACATTTCCAGTGCCAGGTTTGAGATATTTCTCAGGAACTGATGGTCAGGGTGGCTCCAGAAGCTCCCAAAACAATGCAGACTTTTCTCAGTCTTTTGGTTGCCACCCAGAACTAAAGAATGAGAATCAGTTGAGGAGACATAACACATCTTAACTGAAAGATATAAAGGAACCAAACTGGGACAGAACTGGAAATGTCCTCCCTGACGTCTAGCTTTCAAAGTCTGAAAATTTGATGCAGGCTGATAGAAGAGAAAGGGCATCAAAGGTTTTATCTAGCTGGATGTGGTGGAACATGCCTGTAATCCAAGCACTTGGGAGGTAGGGGCAGGTAGATATCTATGAGTTCAAGGCCAGCCAACCCTACTTAGTGAGACCCTGTTCCAAAAATAACAACAAAAAAGAGGTTTTCCTCAGCCGTGAATTCTATTAATTACAAACCAGTCCACTAGGATGTACGAAGCCCAGCAACAATGGCATGACTGATATGGAGNTAACAGGTTGTCTTCTNACTGAATCTGAGGTCCCATCCACAGCAAGTAATCCTTGCCTGGAATTATAAATCNTGTCAACAACCTAAGACCCAAGGAGTAACTTAAGTGCTGCCATTTAACTGAATTGAATGAGAGTTCCTGGACAGCCAGGGCTACACAGAGAAACCCTGTCTCAGAAAAACCAAATAAATAAAAACTATTANAAATAATCATAAAAATTATCAGCAGTTAAATAAAAGCATAAACTCTGTTAAGACATGAGATGCTCCAGAAATGTTTTTAAAGGGTTAGGGAGGTGGCTTGCTGGGCAAAGGTATTTGCTGCAAAAACACAAGGACCTCCTGAGTTCAAATTCCCAGTACTTAAATGAAAGCTGGACCAAGTGGCATGTGGTTTGTAACCTCAGATCTCCAGTATCAGAGATAGGAGGATACCTAAAGTTTTCTTGCTGCCTGCCTAGCCAACAAATGGTGAGTTCCAGGTTCTGTGAGAAACTCCTTTGCCAGAGTAGGGCAGAGAGTGACGGAGCAGGAAACCCAACATCTTCACGTAACTTCTGTGTGCATGCACACATGTACCACACATGAATGCAATACACACACATGTATCATACACACACTAAACAAATAAAAATGAANAAGCCATCCCATATAACAAGCCAAATATGAAAGAAGCTGTCATTCATGGTTCTATCTATAGGAAGTTCATGAATGACAAAATTCGATGATGGTGATAGATGTCAAATAGTGGTTATCTCTGCAGGAGAGCAGAATTGTTACTGCCTGAGAAAGAATCTAAAGAGGTTTCTGTGATGCAGTACATGTTCTGTGTCTCGATGTTGGAGATAGTTATATAGAAAAGAACAAATACACAGTTGTCAAGCTGTAAATTTAAATTTCCAGACCACATAAGTTATGCACAAATGAAAGTGAAAAAATATAAAAGTCAAAACTATTTTAAGAGATTTCATAAATATTTTAAAATTATTTTAATAAATANAATGTGGGAAATCTCATCTGAATTAGCTAAAAGGTATGCTTTTTATATTTTAAATAAAATTTGTTAAAGCAATCATGTGAAAAGTAGGGCTACAAAAGAAATGGGCAGGTGCTATTCCCTTTCTGTCAGAAAACACTAGATATAAATAAGATTTCCTGTCACTTAAATATAAATAAACAAAACAAAATTTAAAAATATTTCAGTGCTGCGCTAGAAAAAGAGGCACCATGTAAGTGTTCCGGGGGAGAGTATGGGGCTAATCATCTGTTTCTAGAAAGCTCTGGGCAGGCATTGGGGCTGCATGTAAGAAGACGTCACTTTCACAATGATCAAGGGAAACTACAAAATAGAGTATGTTACATGATTAAACAAAGGGTATTCTGAGGCAGAATGTTTAGGGGGCTGAAAGGACAGGAACAGGAGGNCCAGGAAGTGGGAGGAGAGATGGATTGAAAGAAGGACCCTGAAGAAAGACAGCTAAAATTGAGGGGCATTTCAGGGGTGGTAGGAAACTTACTGTAGTGGAAACTTCCTAAAATATATGAAGAACATCCCAATGATTCTCCAAATAATGAGGGAGATAGAATGCCTAGTGACCATCTCTTGTTACCTAGGAAAGCTTCCAGTACTGGAACTGGGCTACATCCAATCAAGTTGTTGACCAAAGGNGTCCCATGGAAATCCCCAAATGACCCAAGCTATTGCCAAGAACAGATTGTTCTCTATAAACTGATTGCTGAAGACAACATCCACACAACTCATTGAATATGGCGAGGTACAGCTGGTGCCTATATAGAACCTTCACTTCCATGTTCTAGGGTCTTTGGTATGGGACGATACTTAAAAGACTACCAAAAGAGAAACAAACATCAACCCAGCCACAAAACTTTTGATCTACAATCTATCCTGCCTGCAAAATATGCTAAGGCAATTGTGGGAATAACAAACCAATGTCTAATTTGACATATAAAACCCACTCCATGAAATGGAACCCATACTTGACACTGCTTGGGTTACCAAAAATGAGAGACTAGATATCCCAGAGACCTAGGGTAGAATCAAGTAATACTGGTCTTAAAAGAAATAAAAAGTAATAATAAAGTGACTCCTAGTGATATTCTGCTATATTTATAGATTAGTGCCTTATTCAGTTATCATCAGAGATGCTTCCTCCTGCAGCAGGAGGAAACAATATAGAGACTCATAGCTCTAAATGAGATTGTGCATCAAATCCATCTCCTCAGAGCTTAGGGAACTCTGTGAAAGAGGAGGCAGAATGGAAGGTGGAGGACACCAGGAAAACAAGACCATCAAAATCAACTAAGTAAAACCCATATGAACTCACAGAAACTGAAACAGCAAGCACAGAACCTATACTGGTCTGTACTAGGTCCTCTGCATATATACTATAGCTTTCGGTTTAGCATTTTTATGGGATTCCTGAGTGTGTGAAAAAGTGGGTCTCTGATTCTTGTGCCTTCTCGTTGGACTCTTCTGTTGGTTTGCTTTGTCAAACTTTGATGTGATGGTTTTTGTTTTATCTTAATATATTTTATGCTGTTAAAAAATTATGCTCACTGTTTTAACAAAAACATTAAAATAAAAAGTAGAAATTGAATAGATAGAAGAAGTTATAAAAACCACTCATTCAAAAATGTATTTGAGCTATGACAAAATAAAATATAGTAAGATAAAACACAAACCATCACATCTATGCTGAACAAACTATCACATTAAAGTTGAACAAGGGAGACCAACAGAAGGAAAAGAGCCCAAGAGAGGACATGAGTCAGAGAGCCAATGATTTACATGTTCAGGAATTCCATAAAAACACTAAACTAGAAGCAATAACATACACACTGAGGACCTAGTGCAGACCTATACAGGCCCTATGCATGCTGCCTTAGTCTCTGTGAGCTCATATGAGCTTAGATTATGTTGATTTAGAGAGCCTTGTTTTCTTGGTGTCTTCCATCTCCTCTGGCTTACATTATTTCCTCCTCTTCCATGGGATTCCCTGAGTCCTGAGGGAAAGGATTTATAGTTTATTTTGTTATATTTTTTAAAAAATATAAATTTATAGTTTTTTTAAATATAATATGAATGAAAGAAATAAAATAGTATAAGGGCAAAAAATGTATTTGGGCAAAATGAAATAGAAAGAATAGTTGGAACTAGAAAATAATAGATTATAGGTTGGGCATGTAACTTAGTAGTAGAACATTTACCAAGTATGCCAAAGGCCCTCATTTTGTTCCTCATATCTTCCAGGTGAGAAGGAAAAAAAGAAGGAAAGAAGAAAGAAAGGAGGGAGGAGGAGGGCAAAAAAAAATCTTTGAGAGCTACCATGAGTTATGGGCAAAAACAGACCACTATCACAAAATACAGTTAATTCAATAAACAGATACCAAATAAAATACAAGTATATAGAGAAATAGATGTATAGATATAAAACAAGGGAGCCAATATAAAAGCATACAATACAGCTCTGCCATAAAGGAATATGTACAACAAACATTTAAACTAAATAAAATACAACTTTGTACTATTACATGGTTGAAGGACAGCTGTCTAGAGATACAGAAAATGGTTGCCCTAGTCTAGCTGCCAACTGTCACAACTTGCTAGTATTGTTTCTCCACTTTAAATCACTTTCAGCACTGGGATAATTATAATACCAGTGTCTGAGTTAGTGGATGCTCTTTGGTCAGCTCCTTTAGATGATAGATGACTGGGCCTACAGGATGTGGAGGCCCTCTATTATACAAAATCTTAGATATGCTGGATGAAGCATTATTTCTTAAACTACAAGTACTGCCATCATTACTTTTCTGGTAAAAAGTCAAACTTCATTCTATGGCCTTTGATTGAAGAGATGAGTGGCCAGATGGGAGACAATAACCAAACAAAAACTATGTTGTTGAACAATAGGCTGGAATTCAAGTAGNTGACCCTTTTCCTCCTTCCTGTCTTTCAGTCAACTCTCTCCAACTTACTCTTAAACCTGCTGCCACCGTAGCCCCCANTCAACCTACTTCCACCCCCTTGGAACTCTTGGTGCACACCCAAGGACCTGCTGCCTGTTCTCCCTCATTCTTCCCTGCTGCCCTTTTTACCTGTTCCTTGCACCCATCTCCATTCCTTTTTGACTCCCTTTGGACCTGCAGAACCACACTTCAGCAGGGATCTCACAGCCACCATACTTGACCGAAATCAGGAACCTCAGATAAGTCACTCCTGGCTAGGACTGAGAGTGAGTAACAATAGCCAAAAAACAGAACACCCACTAACAAAATCAAGACAAGATAACCACACCATGAACCACTTCAAATATCATAACTCCAGTGTAAAAACACAAGATAATATGTCTTCTCCAGAAGCCAGAAACCCTATCATAATAGGCCCTGAGAAAAGCAATTTAGCTGAAGCACAAGACAAGATCTTACAAATCGCAGTCATGGGTATGCTCAAGGACCTTAAAGAGGATATGAATAAATATCCCTGTGAAGACTGTGAAAACACAATCAGTTGAATGAACTAATGAAAACAGTACAANGCATGAAAGTAGAGTTTAGAAAGNAATAGAATCACTAAACAAAAGCCAAACTGAAATAAACCTAGAAATAAAAACCTTAGTAATGCAAACAAAAGCATCAGAGATATTTCTCCATCAGATTAAACAACAGGGAGGAGAGAATTTCAGGTCTTGAAGACAAAGTAGAAGATGTAAATAGACCAGCCCCCAATGCTTCCCCCAAAACAACTGTTCGATGAAAAAAAAATATCAGGCACAAAACATGCAGAAAGAAATAGGACACTATGGTGAGTCCAAAACTAATAATAGCAGGTGTAGAAGAAGGAATAGAAACCCAGGTCAAAAGCACAGAAAGTATTTTTGATGAAATTATAGAAGAAAATATCCTGAATCACAGAGGCATACAGAACACCAAATACGTAGGATCAGAAAAGAAGATTATCCACCATGATCATGTAGGCTTCATCCCAGACATTCAGGGATGGTTTAACATATGCAAATCAATAAATGCAATCCACCACATAAACAAATTTTAAAACACATGCTACATGAGGTTGTGGGATATTATTTTTAAATATGTTACATTAGTTTATGCTGTGGAATATTTATTTAATGATGCAAAGGTTCTTTTATGTTGCATTTTTTTAACTCTGGGAAGCTGTGATATTTTTCCTGTCTAAAACACCTGATTGGTCTAATAAAGAGCTGAATGGCTAGCAGCTAGGCTGGAGAAAGGATAGTAGGGCTGCTAGGCAGTGGGAATAAATAGGAAGAGAAATCTGGGAAGAAAGATCGAGAGGGAGCAAGAAAAGGAGAGAAGGATGCCAGGGGCCAGCTACCCAGCCACACAGCCAGACATGAAATAAGAAGCAAAGAAAAGATATACAGAAATAGAGAAAGGTAAAAGCCCAAAATCAAAAGGTAGATGGGATAATTTAAGTTAAGAAAAGCTAGCTAGAAATAAGCCAAGCTAAGGCTGGGCATTCATAAGAAAGAATAAGCCTCATGTATTTATTTGGTAGCTGAGTGGTGGGCCTCCCATAAAGAAAAGAGTAAAAAAAAAGTAANTATCTCATTAGATACAGGAAAGATTTTGACAAAAACGCAACATCCCTTCATGGTAAATGTCCTGGAGAGGCTTAGGATAAAAGGGGCATAGCTCAACAAAATAAAGGCAGTTTACAGTAAGCCCCCAAAGAACATCAACCTAAACAAAGAGAAATTCAAATCATTTCCACACTATCAGGAACAAGAAAAGTATATCCACTCTTTTCATACCTATTCAACACAGTACTTGAAGTCTTAGCTAGAGTAATAAGAAAACTAAAAGAGATCAAGGGGATACAATTAGGAAAGGAAGAAGCCAATGTATCTTTATTTGTAGATTATTTGATTTTATACATAAAATGCCCAAAAACTATACCAGTAAACTTGAACAGCTGATAAACACTTTTAACAAAGAAGCAGGATACAAAATTAACTCACAAAAGTCAGTAGACCTCCTATATACAAATGACAAGCAGACTGAGAAATAAATCAGGGAAACAATATCTTTCATAAAATCTTCAAAATAAAATAAAATATCTTTGGATAAATCTAGTCAAGCAAGTAAAAATGTACATAATAAAAACATCATAGCAGGGAGCTTGACAGCAGGCTGGCATGGTTTGGCACTGGAGCAGTAGTTATGAGCTTACATTTTATCCAAAAGATGGAGGCCNAGAGACAGAAAGACTNGGACTTGCATGGAATTTTGAAACCTCAAAATCCACCCCCANTGACACACTTCCTCCAAAAAGGCCACGCATCCTAATCCTTTCCAACGTTCCCACCCAAGAATGGACCAAGCATTCAAATATATGAGCCTATGAGGGTCTTTCTCATTCAAACAGACACAAAGATGATTGGCTATTGGTTTTATATTACTTTTACTATGTTGAGACACATCCCTTTATCCATCTTGTTTCTGAGACCACTATCATGCACAGATGATGGATTTTTGTGAAAGGCCTTTTCTGCATTTAATAAAATGATCATGTGATTGTAACACACTCTTGCTGAAGACACCACACACTAGAATCATAGAACATGATAAAATCAAGCAAGTACAGATCTTGAAGCTTCATCTTGACTGGCTAACTTTCATAATGTTGGAGGGTGCTGTGTGCACAGCTAGTAGAGAATAGTAATCATCACTCATAAACAGCTGTGAACTCTATGAGCTACAGTGCTGACTTGTGTGGTAAGCTATCCTCACTGATGCAATAGTGGTAAGAATGCTTTGGAAGTCACCAACCATATTCAAATAGGTTTAAGCCCTCCTTCACAAAATGAAACCCATACCTGACACAATTATCAGGCCTAGAACCTATGACTAGACAGGTCATAGGCCCTAGAAAAAAACCTACTACTCTTAGTCTGCTAGATAGTGTATTAAACAGACTCATAAGAACTTATCATCTACCCATAGATAAATGAATCCCTCAGTCCTCATCTGAGAAGCTACTATTTGAGTAGATTGCGATTAGTGGAGAGGCCCACAACATGCCAAGGTGTGGAGAATAGGAGACTATAGAACACTCAACCCTAAATGGAGTTCATATTCTATACTTCCTCTTCCCAAGACTGGGGATTCATTGCAGAAGAGGGGGTTAAATAGTTTAAGAGCCTGAGTGGTGGGTGGCTATAAGGAAACATCTAAACACAGCATAGCAGCTATACATATTAACTCATAGTCGTGCAACAGCATATACGAAATCTGTACAAGCTCAGCCCAGACCAAAACTCAGCATGAAGATGGGAATTGAGCATAAAATCCCACACCTAGCCATAGAGCTATTGCTATTTGTTAGCTACTGAGAAAAGGGAAAGCTTTATCTAAGAAGGTAGTTCCTAATAAGTCTTATAGAGCTCCAATGGAAGACCACACATCAAAAGTGATTTGGGCTTCACAAAATAGTCTTGAAGGGTTTTTCTTCTTTTTAAAAGTATACAAGCTAGGTGGTGGGTGCTTAGGGAAAGGTGTAGATCTAGGAAGACTTGGGGGGTTATATGAACACATTCAAAAACATTTTAAGAAATTCTCAAACTAATTTTATAAAAAGAAATTAAGGGGAGTTGTCTTGATTTTATGTTCAAGGGATTAGCAAATAATATTTCTCGANTACCCACATTAATAATACAGCATCTATTCCTCAAAATACTTTGAATAAAATTGGGAAAAAGCAAGTGGTCTTTCCAGATGTCTCCTTGTTCATTGACTGATGAGAAAGGCACTGAATTAGTGTGTAATTTTTTTCCAAGATCAAAAAAAATATGTATGTCCCCAAATAGGATTAGAGAAAGTATCCACTGACCATTACTCTGTGTAGGTCCAGAAATATATATTTACAATTTTTTAAAAAGGGAAAAACAGTGAATCCTGAGATTATCCCACCAAAAAGAAAGCCAGATGTTAAAAAATGTTTAATGTTAACAGGGCCAACAACAACAGTATATTGAGAGTTGCAAAGGAAAAAGGCCAAGTAACATATAAAGACAGACCTATCAGAATTATACTCAGCTTCTCAATGGAGACTCTAAAAGCCAGAAGGTCCTGGACAGACATTTGCAGACACTAAGAGACCACAGATGCCAGCCCAGATTACTATACCTAGCAAAACTTTCAATCACCATAGATGGATAAATCAAGATATTTCATGACAAAACTATATTTAAACAATACCTATCCATAAATCCAGCCCTACAGAAAGTACTAGAAGGAAAACTCCACCCAAGGAAGTTAGCTGCACCCACAAAAACAAAGACAATAGATAATCTCACACCAGCAAAACCCAAAGAAGGAAATCACACACAAATACACACTACCACCACCACCACCATAAAAACTAAAAAATAACAGGAATTAACAAGCACTCATCATTAATATCTCTTAATGTCAATGGACTCAGTTTGCCAATGTGAAGACTCAGACTAACAAAATGGAGATGAAAGCAGGATCCATCCTTCTGCTGCATACATAAACACACTTCAACTTCAAAGACAGACATTACTTCAGAGAAAATGGCTAGGAAAATATTTTCCTAACCAAATGGCCCTACAAAGCAAGCTAGCATAGCTATCCTAATATGTAACAAAATAGANTTCAAANTAACATTAATCAATTTCATATTCACCAAAGGAAAAATCCATCAAATGAAGTCTCAATTCTGAACATCTATGCCCCAACACAAGGGCACCCACATTTGCAAAAGAAACTTTACTAAAGTTTAAATCACACATCATACCTCACACATTAATAGTGGGAGACATCAACACCCCACTCTCACTAATGGACAGATCTNCCAGACAGAAACTTAGCAGAGAAATGAGAGAACTAACATGTTATGACTCAATGGATTTAACAGACATCCACAGAACATTTTACCCAAACACAAAAGAACATACCTTCTTCTCAGCACCTCGTGGAACCTTTTCTAAAATTGACCACATACTTGGTCACAAAGCAAATCTCAACAGATAAAAAAAAAATGGAATATCCCCCTGTATCTCATTAGATCACCATGGGTTAAAGTTAGAGTTCAACAACAATAAAAACTACAGAAAGGCTACAAACATGTGGAAACTGAACAACTCTGAACTGAATCACCATTTGGTCAAGGAAGAAATAAGAAAGAAATTAAAGACTTCCTAGAATTCATGAAAATGAATGCACAAATACTCAAACTTATGGAACACTATGAAAGCAGTGCTAAGAGGAAAGTTCATAGCAAGAAATCTCACACTTGTGACTTAACAGTACACCTGAAAGCTCTAGAACAAAAAGAAGCAACTCACCCAGGAGGAGTAGACAATAGGAAACAATCAAACTGAGGGCTGAAATCAATAAATAGAAACAAAGAGAACAATGAAACAAAGAGTTTGTTCTTTGAGAAAACCAACAAGATAGACAAACCCTATCCAAACTAAGCAAAAGACAGTGAGAGAATATCCCTATTAACAAAATCAGAAATGAAAAGGGAGACATAACAACAGACAAGGAGGAAAGCCAGAGAATAATTAGGTCATACTTCAAAAACCTGTATTCCACAAAATTGGAAAATCTAAAAGAAATGGACAATTTTCTTGATGGGTACCACATACCAAAATTAAATCAAGACCAGATAAANAATTTAAATAGACCGATAACCCCTAAGGAAAAAGAAGCAATCATTAAAATTCTCCCAACCAAAGAAAATCCCATGGCTATATGGTCTCAGTGCAGAATTCTACCAGACTTTCAAAGAAGAGCTAATACCAAAAGTTCTGAAATTGTTCCACACAATAGAAACAGAAGGAGCATTGCCAAATTCTTTATATGAGGCTACAATTACCTTGATACCCAAATCACACAAAGATGCTACAAAGAAAGAGAATTACAGGTCATTTTCCTTCATGCACATTGATACAAAAATACTCTATAAAATATTGGCAAACAGAATCCAAGAACNCATCAAAAAAGTCATCCACCATGATCAAGTAGACTTCATCCCAGAGATGCAGGGATGGTTCAACATATGAAAATCTGTCTATGTAATCTACCATNTAAGCAAACTGAAAGAAAATAAAACACATGATTGTCTCATTAGATGCTGAAAAAGCCTTTGACAAAATCCAACACCCCTTCGTGATGAAAGTCTTGGAGAGATCAGGGATACAAGGAACATATCTAAACATAATAAAAGAAATATAGAGCAAGCTGACAGCTAACATCAAATTAAGTGGAGAGAAACTCAAAGTGATTTCACTAAAATCAGGAATGAGACAAGGGTGTCCACTCTCTCCGTAAGTATTCAATATAGTACTCAAAGTTATAACTAGCACAATAAGACAGCAAAAGGAGATCAAGGCAATGT
>LZPO01045146.1:21759-39621 GCA_001675575.1 Neotoma lepida | reverse complement strand
TTTTTAGAGACAGGGTTTCTTTGTGTAGCTTTGGCTCCTTTCCTGGAACTCACTCTGTAGCCCAGGCTGGCCTCGAACTCACAGAAATCGCCTGCCTCTGCCTCCTGAGTGCTGAGATTAAAGACGTGCACCACCACCGCCTGGCACAAATCTTGTTAGATAGTTTTAAGTATTATGTTTTATATGCCTGAAAGAAATTATTTCCTTAATGTATGATGATTATTTTTCCAAAGAAAACCGAATTTCTCCTGTACCATTTAATCCTGGGTTCTATTTTGTCAGTTGTGGATTTATTAATTTTCAAATACCCATCATCTTGCAAACAGTTTTGATGAGGGCATGCATGGTTTATTGTCAGAAATATTAAATGTGAAACATTGCAATTAATTAGTGTCATGTTGTGTTTACATCTCTAATACTTATTTCTCCCATTTAACTTACTACTTTAAGCTTGTTCTACTTGTAACTTGTTCCTTTGACCTACATTTCTTTATCTGATCCAACTCCTCTTAACCATTATTCTACTCTGTATTTCTGTTGCTTTAGATGTATTATATTCTACATGTAAGTGATTTCACAGATTTTCTTTTTCTGCCTTACATATTTTTTTTACTGTAATATCCTTCAGTTTCATCCATGTTGCTACATGTGACAGAATGTCCTTCTTCTACAAGGACTAATACTATTTCATTCTGTATATGGACAACATTTACTTTATCTGTTTGGCAGTTAATGAACACTTCGGTTGTTTCCATTAATTAACTATTGTAAGTAATGATTCAATAAACAGAGTGTTTGTGACTGTTCAAAATATTGAATTAACTTTTTGAAGATATACTATCATTACATATTCCTCACTTTCCTTCTCCATACTGGACTTGAAAGTCTGAGATGTTCTCTAGTCTATAATATGAACTTTTTATTTTGGAGTTATTCCTTAAGGTATGAAGTTTATTTTTCTACAAAATAATCTGTTTTATAGCTAATCTATTTAAATAGATTATTGCCGATTTATCTAAATTGATGATTCCTATATAAAACCATGACTTGTTGAAAATATAAATATAAATATGGAATATGACATTTGAATATTAGGTACAAATCCTAATTGTCAAGATATTTTCAACATGAAAATTCTAGTAGAAATTCAGCATTAAATAGGAGGCTTCATAATAAATGGGTCTGGTGTGCAGCATACAATTTTAATAATGTTTTTATTCATATTTTCATCTTCTAAAAATAGCATTTCATGCATAATTTCTTTTTAATTATTACTATAATTAAACTCTTGCATAATAACTAAAAATGTAGATAATTTATTTCTTTAAACATTCCTTAATAATATTCACTGATATGTACTATCATTCTAAAAATTTTGCATGATCATCAAACAATTATTTAATTTATATATGTATTCATATATCACAATTACAGAACTTTTGGTTATAAGAATAGAATAATGCTACTTGCTTGTTTAATATACCTGAAACATTTATGCTTCTAAATGGGATTTTCAGAGTTTGTTGTTTCATATTCCATCATTTTAATATATGCAGAATTCATAATGCTGAAGGGACTGAACTGAAATTTTATTTGATTATTTTCTCTTTCAAATAAAGTATTAGCTAAGTGCTATTTCAGTTGTTCATTTTCTTCCAGTGGACTTTAATGGTTTGAGCCTATTCCATACATTTCAAGTACTGTAGTTTTGAAAAGGATAACTTTCCATTTATCATATACTTATTTTCTGTCTACTTACAATTTCCTGAACCTTATCTATTTTCAGATGATCCTCTGTACAATATTATCTTTGGACTTTATGTATTGATTTTTTTCCATTGATTTTTTTAAAGCAAAGAATGCTTTCTCAGCTTAACTAGACAAAATTCAGTAAACTTTAATATTGAAAGCATGGTAACAGCACCATGAAATCCCACTATTCCATTTTTCTGTGGGTACTTTATTAGAACTACAAATGATTTCCATCATTCTCCAAACTCACATTTATATACATTTTGTTTGTGTATGACAGAATGCAAAGATAATTGTTTGGTTCAAAGTACACAAAACAAGTGTCTCCTAGTTTCAAAACACATTCAATGAAATTCATTGTGTTTTTGTTCATTTGTTGATTTATTTGATGTAGGAAGGAATGAATCCAAGGTGTTATATGTGCTAAGCATGCACTTTATGACTGAGCTAAATTTATTGTCAAAAGAAAATTTGTTTTTTTACTGTCAAACATTGTATACAATTTATTCACATTTTTTGCTCATGTGTTTTATTATAGTTATAATTAAATATATTCACTACAATTTTAATGGAGTTTAATGCTTGTTAAATTTTATCTGCTTTTGAAATAAACAAAATTTATTGTTATAGTCACAGTTCTGGAGTATATTTGCATTTAGTATTTAATTCATACAGCTGTAAAATCCAAATCACTAGCAAGGCATAAAATATTATTATCGTCTGCCTACATTTCTTCACAATGCTTTTCAGTCTCTCACTCTTACTCCAGATGAAATCACTGTTTTCATCTCCTTACATCACATTAGCTTAACATGATGCTGAATTTTAGTTTTGAATTTTTGTTATTTTTGTTCAGAAACTTGGTCAGTTTATAAAATTTGCTCTGTATTGCTAAATATATCTTCAAAGAAAAATAATGCATATAAATGGTATATATCTGTGGAATTCTTTATGTCATTTATCAGCAAGTCTCTTTTGAGATCTATTCATTTGTTATATTCAGCAATATTTCAATGTCTTTTGTTGCTGAGTAAATTCCATTATATGGACACACATGTTGTTTTATCCATTCTTTCACAGATGCACAGTTAGAATGTCATTATAAATAAAGCTGTACATTTACCATTCTTTTATTGACTTCTATTTTCTTCTCTCTTGGATATGTGCACTGGTTTGGAATAGTGGTCCATGGAGAAGAGTGCATTTCATTGTGTGAAAATTACCAGAACCTTTTATATGTAGTTATAACATTTTACCTAGACATTGACAGAGTTTGCTAGCCTAGACCTCAATATTTAATATTGTCACCAAACTTTTCCATTTTGTATATTAAAAAAATAGTATCCACTTCGTTGGCATGTGAAGCTGTCTCATGATTGTTTTAATTGGAATTTTTAGGTACATAGCCATACTTATTTATCAACTTTACTTTTGTTTACTAAGGTATAATTTCTTACAAATAAAATTCATACATTTTAAATGTAAAGTAGAGTGGGAGTTCAATTCTCCTAAACTGGTAAGGAGAGTCTTATGCATCAAAAATTCTTTCTGTTCTTAATAAGTTTGTCATGTGTTCTTAAATGTTTTATTTTTTATATATTTATTGTGCAGATTTTCTTCCTTGTCTGAGAAATGTGCTTGCAAACCTCCTCAACTGATCCCAAAGCACCTACTATTACAAGTATATTCTTATCAAGTAATATCCATATCTGGAATTACTTATTTTCAAAACATGTAAAGAAATTTCTTAGAATTCAATCTCTTAGAATTCCATAATTCAAAAATCCAAACAACTCAATCAAATCAAGCCAGATTTAATCTATAGAGGAAAATAAAAGATGAAGAAAAGTTGGTATCCTGTTAAAGGAAATACAATCAGAACTAAATTCATAGATTGTGTTCTTTCCATGTTAATATATTGCCTTATGGTTTTGGCTAGTTACCATATTGTAGTATTTTTACGGTAAACAGTTAATAGTGTGATTCCTTATTTCTTTTCCAGCCATCCTTGTTATTTTCCTCTCTCTCTTCTGTATTTATTACCCTCCTTCCACCCTAATTAAAGCGCCCACACTTTTCCTATTTCCCTGATCAGACCACCTGTACTCTGCTATTTTCCTCTCTACTGTTTCCCTATTCCCTTACATCACCAGTGTTTCCTATTTACTTTCCTGGTTTCTGAAGTTACTCCAGGACACACAGTCACATCTAAAGATTTGGAGCTAGGAGACACTAATGAGAGACAACATGTGATGTTTGTGGGTCTGGGTTATTTCACTCAATTTATTTTTAAGTTCTGTCCATTTGACTACAACCTTAATGACTTTATTTTTCTTTACAGCTGAATAGTTTTCCATGGTGTATATGTACCACATTTTCAAATTCTTTCATTGGTTGAAAGACATTTTGGTTTTTTTAATCCCTTGTCGTAGCAATTGTGAATAGAGCAGCCTTGAACACAGCTTAGCCAGTATATGTGGAGTAGAAGGCTGAGTCCTTTAGGCATAACAAAGACTTAATTTTCTTAATATGGTTTTTAAAGTATTTTTGCAGATTTTATTGATCAATAATTTAGTTTTATGTTTTCTACTGTCTATTTTTGCTTTCTTGCAATTAAAAATTCTAGTTGATTATTACTATAATACATGTAAACTACTAATTTAATCTGTCCTTTTCTACAAGTGTTTATAATTTCTCTTACTGGTTTCATTCATTTTAAGGTGTACTCTCATAATAATGCTTTATAGATATCATGAAATAGTATCAGCAAATGTTTCTCATATCCTCATATTGCTATTAGTTATCAAAATAGCAAGATAGTAGCAGATCACTATGAAGTCCTCATCTCCCTTTTTGTCCTTGTGTTTAAGGCTTGAATTTTAAGTTCTAATTTACTGTGAAATTCAGTCTATAATGATTTGAGTATTATGGAGAGTATACATGTAGCAATATGTAAAAACAATACCCCACAAATATGTTGTTTTATGTGTCGATTTAAAAATTCAGTGGATTCACACTTCCAAAAAAGAAAATGAAAAAAAATATGTAGAGCTATGGTACAGTACCAAAAGTCCCTTAATGTAGTCAATTAAACGAGGTTTGGTGCTCAATAGTATTACTATGTGTATGATGGTGAATGGTAAAGCTGATATACTTTTACATATTTGAAGCATAAAGTAAGTTAGGGCTATGAATGTATTCTACGATTTGTAGAACATTGTTGGGATTAAAAACGGCACTTTCAAAAGAAAAGCCAGAGGGCAATGTCTGACTCATGGCAAGAAATGTGAACATGGAAATATTTTGCTGTTTGAGATGTTATTTTATTTGCATCAGGTAATATTTTTACTGATGGTGCACTATTCTGTCCAAAGTATTCAGGTATTGTGATGTCATTTTGCAAATAGAATTCATGTGTAAGAAACTATGAATATATGATGTGAATTAAATTTACATGTACTGATTATTTCTAATCCACATCAAGTTTATTTAGCAACAGCTCACTATCATTTACCATATAGCTTTAATCAGTTTAGCTTTTGAATTTCAGCTATGGTATATTTATTTGTGAAGGTTTATGGAGGTGTACATATAATGCATTGACACTTTTTATTTCAACATTCTATTATATTATATTCTAACCCAATGAAAACAATTGAACAATACCTCATCAAAAATATTGCATGAAGTATTGAAAAAATTATTCTTGCTTTTCTTCTGAGACTATTTTAGTTATTTCTACCCTATAATTGTAGAAACTAATAGTAATTCTACTGTGTCTAATTTACTACATTGTTGTATTTTATTTAATAATGATTATTATAAAGTATAGAAAACTCAACCACTTTTTAATATATAGTCTGCCCATTATCATCACATACAAAGACAGGCTATTCTTTATAAAGAAATTGTGTGGCTAGAGACATGGCCATGTGGATAAAAGTTCTTGCTTTGCAAGCATGAGGACCTGTAAGAAGAACTTCTAACCAGTCTTATTAATAAACACACGGAACAAGAAATAAGGGTGAAAATCTGACAGAGATCAGAGGAATTAGGAGCAAGCCACCACTCATCAACGCTGCCTCTACTTACCAGGATTGAACCGGAGGAAAGAGACAGCCTTCCGGTCTAACCTGGCTTTTTATACCTGTCCATCTGCTAACTAATTTCCCATCCTCCCAAGCTACATCGCTTCCTGTCTTGTCTGCATGGATCTTCAGAACTCTAAGGTTGATGCTGGGATTAAAGGCGTGTGCCACCACCTCCTACTGCTAGTTCCCCATGTGACCTTGGAGTCACAGAGAACCAAATGGATTAAGGGCGTGTGCTAACTTGCATGGCTATTGTTTTTCTATTAGTGGCTGGCAGCCCCGTTTTTCCTCTGACCCTCAGATAAATTTTATTAGGGAAGACAAATAAAATATCACCACAAGGACCTGAATTTGGATCCTTAACATCCACTAAACACTCCAAACCATTAGCAAGGTGTAAAATATTATCAACATCTCCCTACATTTCCTCAATTGCCTATAGTTTTTTGTATAGAATTGAGGCCTCATAGACATTTCCCCATTCAGTGTGACACGTCTACTGGTATCATCCTTGTTCAGATCACATTTGGACAGTCATTTTAGGGGTGAGATTAAATGAATTTTATTTGTTGTCCATTTAATAAAACATCCATCCTCTTTTACTTAATCTTATAGTAGAGTTATTTGTTAACAATATTATTAATCTCATAATAGAGCTATTTGCTATTGACATTAAAATCTGATGATTTAATTCAAAACATTTCACTTAGCATAATATACTCTAGGTTGAAGAATATTGTAAATACTATGGTATTCTTTTGATGGATGGGTAATATTTGACAATGTGTGAGCTTGTTTGCAATATTTTTCTTTGACAAATTTCTTTGGTTGGCAAATATTTGGGATGTTTCCATAGAGGCTACTGTGAGTAAAGCTGCTGAATACAAGCCATGCATTATAAGTCATTATCCTAGAGTGATTTTCTTTATATATATATATATATATATGCATAAATGGGATTGTTGATTTATATGCTGCTCTAGTTCATTAGTTTGCTGTAATAAAATACCCTGACCCAAAGTTACTTAGGGAAGGAAAGGATTTATTTGCTGTTTATTGGATTACCCTCTCATAAGCTTTTCAGTAGACCAGGATCACCTACTCGGAATGGGACTGAATACTCCTATATCAATTAACAATTAGGATGATCACCCACAAACATATTCATAGACTAATATGATATAGATAATTTCTCATTCAAGATTTTCCTCTCAGATGACCCTAGGCTGTGTCAAGTTTACCATTGAAGTGAACTAGGACATATGGGTAAATTATATATAGGTATATCAATTTAAATTGATAACAACAATGTATAAAGGTTGCCTTTTCTCAACATTCTTCCTAATACTTTCTTTTCTGTGACAGCCTAGTGAGGTAATGTAAGATATCTCCTTGTGGTTTGGGTTTGTAACTGCCTGATGGCTTATGTCATCAAGCATCTTTTTATGTATGTATTGTTTGTTTAAGTATCTTTTTTGGAAAAATCATGCATGTAGAACCTTTCCCATAGTTTAAGTCTTGTCCTTTGTCATTTTGTCAAATGCCTTCCTTATGCATTTTATGTATTAACCGCTTATTAGATACATAGTTTGCAAATGTTTTCTCATTCCATAGGTTGTCTCTTCAGTCTGATTATTTTTGTAATGGTATAAAAGCTTTTATGTTTGATGTATATACCACTTATTTTTGTTTTTATTGCCTGAAGTTTGGTTTTGCATTTCAGAAAAAAATACTTGTCAAAACTATACCCAAGATTTCTGTCTTGCTTCCTTGTCAGAGTTTAAGGTTTCATGTTGTAATATTTAAGTCTTTATATTGAGATTTTTTTACTGTGAAGTATAAAGTAAATTTTAATTTAATTCTTGTGTAGGTGTGTGCATGTGTGTATACGTTCAGTATTTATTGAAGAATATTTTCATTTTTCCAAAATGTTTCAGTAATTAATGGATTGTATCAGTGTGCTATATCTGTGATCTCTCTTTTTTGTTCTGTTGCTCCTTGCATCCTTTTTATGTCATCTCCACACTGCTGTGGGATGTCTTTCTGTATGGTGTGAATATATGTTGCTCTGATTGGTTGATAAATAAAGCTGCTTTGCCTATGGCAAGGCAGCATAGAGGCAGGTGGGAAATCCAAGCAAATATATGGAGAAGAAAGGCAGAGGCAGAAGAGATGCCATCCAGCCTGCCCAAAGGAACAGCAAGATGCCAGCAGACCAGTAATGCCACGGCCACGTGGCAACTTATAGATGAATAGAAATGGGTTAAGTTATAAGAGCTAGCTTGCAAGAAACCTCCCATAGGCCATACAGTTTGTAAATAATATAAGCCTCTCCGTGTTTACTTGGGTATGAGAGGTTGTGGGACCATGGGTGAGAGAGATTTATCTGGTGGTGGGACCGGAGAAACTTATGGCTATGCCACAATGCTTTTACTAGTAATAGGATATCCAGCCAAACAAAACACCAGCCTAAAGGAGGAGGTGGTAATGAAGTTCCACTCTTATCTGAGGATCTTTGACAACTGATGAATGCTTGGAAAGGGAGAGCCAGTTTTTTTTTTCCCCCCAAGGGAGACAGCTTCTGAACAGCCACCCATGTTCTAGTAGATATTCTTACACCCATTAATATATTGGTAGCATTAAGTGAACTCAATTGGTTTAGAAAATAGCATGTGAAGTTAAGAGGGGAACATATTGGGAAAAGTATGGGAGTATTTGGAAGGGGAGAGAATGGGGATTGGATTTGATGAAAACACATTGTCCACATGTTATTTTCAAACAAAATTAAAAAGTGTGATAGCTCGATCTTATTATCTTATTCAAGATGTCTGTGGTCATTTATGATTTTTTATAGTTTGTGTGTTTACTACTGAATATTTATGCATCTGTATTCTCAAGACCACAGGTCTGACTTTTTCATGTAGTGTCCCTGTCTAGTAGGGTAGTATCTCTTCAATTTTGAAGATCTTGAAAAAGATTTGTAGTAATTCTATAAATATTTAGTGCAATTTATCCAGTGAAACCATTTGTTCCTTGGATTTTCTTTCTATAGGATTTAATTTTTGCTTTGGTTTCCTTGTTATTAGTTTGAGAGGTTTTTTTTTTCATAATTCCATCATGGTGGGTTATATATTTCTAGGAATTTATCCATTTTCTTGGATGTATAAATAATCGAGAACTTTAAATAATAGATTCTTGTGATCATTTGTATTTCTGTGGTATTAGTTGTTTCCTCATTCATTTGTGGTTTCATTTATTTCAGATCTCTGTTTTCTAATCTAATCTAGCTAATTTTATCACTTTTGTTCATCTTTTAAAAATTCAGCTGTTCATTTCACTCATCTAGCCTATTTCCAACTTCTACTCTCTTCTAGTGTCCATTTCTTCACAACCCATTGGCTGTTGGTTAAGTTTACAGTACCACGAATGAATTCCTTCCTAGTGAATGGGCCTCAGGTCTAATTAGATTAAATTAAATTAATTTTTTGGTTTATTCCCCAAGATAAAATTACCACTATATCTGTCATTATTTTGTTTCCTCAGCTTTACAATTGGATAGAAATATTGATTGCTTTTCTCCCTTGACAGCTTACATAGAACTTTTCAATATTATGAGGGCTTGTCAGTCCTCAGTGAGAAGGCTTTCAGGTCAGTTCCAGCTAAATTCCTATAAATCCTGTTTTTATAGTGTATGATATCTTCAGCAAATTTGTGTGATGTAAAGTATATAATAGTCATAAATTGACTTTTCTTTATTTTATGCTTATGTAACTTGTTTGATACTCTTGTTTCTCACAGGTATGAGATATTACTCTTTTTCTCACAGGTGTGGTATATTTACCAGTTATGTGAGTTACTAAGAAACTCCTTACATTTTTATTGTGAAATTAAACGTACTCTTCCTCACACCACCCCAATAAATAGCTTATTTAAATTATAACAGATACAAGACTTCTGAAGATACTGGCAGCCATACTCTCACACTCCAACTACTAGAACTGCTGTAGAATCTCAATCTTCAATCTGCTTAGAGTAGGATTTTTGCCAGTATCTTCAAATAGTAACTCTTTACCCAGAAATTTAAATTGACTCCTTTAACTTAAAAGAATTTGTCAACTACTCATTCAGGCCTAATTTGAACTCCCTATTCAACTCTGTAACCTGATCAATGTCTTTAGCTCTCGCAACCTCTTCATCCCACTCTACATTCTTCTGAGTTCCTATCACGTTTTAGCATAGTTGATCATTTACTAATTGTATCTTCTTTAGATTTAATCAACCATGTTTGCCTATAGTTGAGGGAGTTTCCAAGCTATGTGAATTTAAAGATTTAAAACCACAAAAATTTCAGAAAAATAAAAAGTTGTCCAGCTTGTTTCTTTTCCTTCTCCCAGCGAAATGAAACCTTCACAGCTATAAAAATTGCTCAGTGATATATCCTACACCCCACCAATTACCTCACACAAAGCAGGTAGTTAATTATATTTCTGATGAAGGGGGAGCTCAAGAATATAATTTGCAATGATTATATATTGGTAGATAAACCTGGAGGTTCTCAAAGGGCCTGATATGTGATATTTGGGTGAGAATCATGCAGAATCTAATTATTAAAATTTTACTTGTGATTCTTAAGTCAATTTTTCATTTGAAAATGTATGATTTTCTCATAGTTTTCCTAATTTAATATTAACATCAGTCCTGCAGCATAGAGTGAATACCATCTTTGGCATTCAATGTACATGAGGGTGAAAATAACCATTTCCAAAAAAAATATTTTTACATTCCTGATAATGAAGTGAGCTTTCAATGAATTTTTCCAACTCTATTATTATTTCTATCATCATTGATTTTTATTATGACTGAAATAGTTGTTGTTTTATTTTCTACAGAACAGAAAATATGAATATACAAGAAGATTGGCAACTTTTTAAAGTCACAAAACAAGTGAGTGGCTGATGCTAAGATTTTTAAATGTAATTTCTCATTTTGTTTGATATAAAAAAAACTCAATTCTTGCTTATAATGAAGGAAAAGTTTCAAAGATGCATAATGAAAAACATCTTTATCTCTTCTCTATCATATTCTATACTAGTTTTATTCAATGAGCTTATCACAATAATTGTTAACATTCTGGAGAATTCCTTGCATCTATTTAGTTATGTAAGTTATCCTTATTGTTATTTTCCTTATAAAATTGAAATAATAATTCCTATATTATTTGCATATTTCTTTTATTTCTTACCAGTATAACAAAGCTCTTTGTGCAGGTTAATATGACTCTGTTCTGTTATGTCTGAAATTCATCTTCATAACCCCTACAACATGCATCTGTATGCATTGTGTGAAGTGAAATTTTTAACTCAGTTCCTTAGCCTTTCTCATTATTCATAAATGCTGTTTGCTTGCTAGCATGAACTTCGCAATTTTTTAATGTTTCAAATTAAAATCCTAGTGCTACATTTTTTTAAGATTAATGGTCCATTTATGTGTACAATCACAAATATCCCCTATTACCTGTTGATTTTTCTTCTGTTTCTGTATTATATTCTTTTCTCTAGAAGACTTACTACTAATTTATCCTGAGTTTTCAAATTTCTCACAACACCATAATTAAGCTTTTATTAACTCATTCACTATAATGAAAGTTTGTTAGAGAAAATGAACCAATAGTGAGTTATCTACCTCAGAAAATGTGCTAGGGAGGGCCTGTGGAAGAAAGCAAAGTTTACATCATTTGATAACATTCTGTTGTTTTATTTATATAGGACCTGAGTGTGTGTGTGTGTGTGTGTGTGTGTGTGTGTGTGTGTGTGTGTGTGTGATGAGTTTTTGACTTAGCATTATTTATCTTTTTGGTGGGAGGAGGAAGCACTGAGCATTGGACCCCAGGACCTGGCACATGCTAGGCAAGCATTTTATCATGGAACTGTGTTCCCAGCCTTTTCTTAGCATTTTGAATATTTTATATAAAATGTTCATGTCATGTGAAAGTTGATTTTTTCATTTATTCCCCGGTGCCCAATTCACCAAAATATTCAGCACTTCTCATTGTTTTCTATTTTTAAATTTCTCATATTGTCATTACAGCTAAAAGATATTTGTGTGTTTGCATTACAAAATTGAAAGAAAGCATCATTCAAGATTTTCAAAGTCAGAAAAGTTTACTCACCAAGCACAAGTGTCAGGGGACTCATGAATAGTATTTAGTAAATTGGACAACAATCTAATTTTATAATGCATAATCACAAAGACATTCTCTTCAGGATATGGGAAAAATAATTCATGAAGCTTTTAGTGCAGAGCAGCATGGGTCAAGCAGAAGAAGCCAGTTTCCTTTGAGATAAATTGAGTTCCACTATGAAATCTAACTTCTCAGAAAATGCAGTGGGAGGAACCTTAGGAACAATTGTTCTAGGACTTCCCAAGTGGTTATATCAATGCTCTGCTCACTGCAAAACTTTTAAATTAAAGAAAGAACAGTAATTATGAAATAAAACTTCAGCCTCTTATTAAGTAGGCTTCTTCAGTAACCTCACTGCTGTGAGAAGGCCCACATAGATGTGTAAGTACTCATTTTCAATTTGAAAATATGCACATATATATTGTAATGGGATTCTTACTGTTTCATAAGCTGATATTGAAACCCTGTGTACTGGCTAGTTTTTATGTGTTTTAAGAAGAGGAAATATCAGTTGAGAAAATGCCCTATTCTATGGGCAAGTCTGTGGTGCATTTTCTTGATGGATAGTTAATGTAGGAGGGCCTGCTGAAATCAACATTTTTCTCCTCAGGTTTCTTTTTGTCATGGTATTTTATCACGGCAACAGAAAGCTAACTAAACCAGAAATTGCTATGGGGAGTAAGGTATTGCTGTGATATATCTGCTCATGTGTGTTGGGAAGGATTGTGGTGGCATTTGTATATCTTTGATCAGGTTTCTATTGTTTTTCTTTTTAAAAAAAATAAGTGTTTCATATAATATATCTTTTATCTTATTCTTCCTTATCCCCCAACTCCTTCCAGCTCCTCCTCCTCTCCCTATCAACCTGACTCCATGCTCTTTCTCTCTTAAAAAATGAAAAAAGCCACTAAAAAATACGGAGTCTGATTGGTCATCCTGGAGTGTGGTTGATATACCCAAAGTCACTCCACTGGAAAAAAATTGATTTACCTTTTCTTAGGAGCTATCATTTGTGAATAGCTTCTTGTCTGTGGATAGAGCTTTGTGCCCTTCCTTCATGCTGTAATTTTTCTCATGATTGAGCTTGTTTAAGTCTTGTGCATGCTTTCACAGTCTTTGTGGGCTCATATGTTCATCTGCCCTGTTGTGTCTGAAGATTGTTCTCTATTTAAAATTGTCCAGCATCTCTGACTTAAAATCTTTCCAACCCTTCTTCCACAGATTCTTCAGCCTTGAAGGGAGGAGTGTGAAAAAGACATCTCATTCATATGCTGTCCAACTATGGGTCTCTGTGATTTACCATCTACTTAGTTATAAGTAGGAATAGTATAATGGCAAAGCAGCAGCTACCAGTCCCTAGTGCCATGGTTCACAGCCTTCCTAATGCTGAGACCCCTTAATACAGTTCCTTATGTTGTGGTGACCCCCCCCATAAAATTATTTTATTGGTACTTCATAACTGTAATTTTGCTACTATTATAAATTGTAATGTAAATATCTGATATGCAGACAGTCTTAGGTGACCCCTTTGAAAGAGTTGTTCAACCCTCAAAAGGGTAGCAACCCACATGTTGAGAACCACCGCCCTAGTGGAATGAGTTTTGGTTTGTGCCACAGGACTCTAACCTGGAATTCCAGACAATACTTTCTGTTGCCCACCCTCAAGTCACAAGTACAGTAAAGTACTTAATACCAAAAATTGCTACTGAGAAGTGTGGCTATTTTTGTGATAAACCTGACCATGTTGTTCATGTTGTTGTTCTTGGAACTGTTTTATAGTGTGAATATGGAAAAGCCTCAAATTTTAGGATAGAAAATTCCTTAAATACATTGGAAGCAGAGTTTAGTGAACCATCCTGGTACAGTTTAGAAGACCAAAAGGAGAAAATAAATGCTACTGTGGAGATGCAGCTCTTGGAGTTAGAAAGAGGAACTTACAGTTGAGCCATTTGTGTCATATTTTGACTCTGAATCTGGTTTTAGAGAGAGAGAAAATCATCCTATGCTGCACTGGGACAATATGAATATGGCTTGGGGTGAAATCCCACTCGTGGTATCAATTTTTATATTAGTTATTTTTCTGTTGCTGTGATAAAATATCCTGACATAATCAACTTCTAGAATGAAAGGATTGTTTTGGCTACAATTCCAGAATACCACCTATCATAGGGTCTAAATCATAGTGGCAGGAGCTAGAGGAGGCAGTGTGATTAGTTTGCTTACTGTAGCTTGATGCTATAGTTTGGGGACAGATAAAATGATACATTTAGATTTGTTCTTGTTGTTATTATTTTGTTTTCTCACAATTGCTTTCTGTATTTTGAGTCTTTTGTGGTTCTGTCTTTTTCCTTATAACAATGTTATCAGCCCTTATCCATAATGATCATTCTCTAAGATTTCACAAGTAATCTTTATTTTTGAAGGATTGCAATATTAAAATCATTCCACTTCATGATATTGTAGTAAATCCATCATAAGCCTTAAAATACAAACTAGCTCATACAGAATCTTTTTTTTTATTTGTCTTGCCCCTTGTCTAGCCTTGTATAGCCAGGCCTGTTAAATGATATACCTTACTGCTGTTCTGGAATGGCCTCTGTCAATTTTACCATAGGATAATCCAAAGCTTCCTTAGCAGAAATCTGAAAGAAACTCAGTAGAAACATGTGTGAAACATAATAATCATATGAATGATGATCTCTTTTAGTAAAATATATTCATATATGATTGGATTAGTGTTTAAAGTAGTTAATCTGATTTCTATAAATACACTTATCAGAGATGGATTCATATTGTTCTTCCTTCTAAACTTCTAACTCCTATGTGGCTTCTCAGTTAATAAAACCATTTTTACATCTTTTATTTCACTTGATACTCCCTGAAATAATAGAACACTTCCCGTTTTTGTTGTGAAGCCTCTAGGAGATAATTCTTGTCTAGCAGTTTGAGAAAAGTAAGTTAGCATTCTATAAAAGTCTATAATTACTTCTATTATTTCTTTTACTGTTATTAATATTGCCCAACTCAGAAATATCAGACAGAATATTGATGACTGATGGTGCTAAATGTTTTCCTTAGGGCTGAAAACATTTGCTTCTATCACTTAAAATTATGATTTGTTTGGTGATTTTATTTCTTTGGAAATGGTGCTTGCTCATTGAAACAATTCAACAAACATAGAAAAAAAATGACATGATTACTCCAAAACAGTACCATTCCTCTCCTTGCCTTAAGCAGTGTTAACATTATGAAACATATATTTCTGTATTACTTTCTATGATCAAATACTTACCCATTAACTGAATATGCAAAATAATATATTTTGGACCATATTTTACCAAAGAGGAATACACAGTTATCTTTATAAAACTTTTACCATAGGACTTTTAATATGGTTAGAGGGCATGGAAGTTGAACATCTACATAATTGGAATAGGCTTCAAAAGTTTTATAATATTCTTCAAAGAAATCCTAAGCAGTACTTAGTAATATTATTTCTAGTTAATTATCACATTTATTTGCCTGAGTCTTAAATTCAAATTCTTCCTTTAATATCTCAATACATTGATTTGACATATAGATTTCAGTATCACATATTGCAAAAATACTTTGCAAGTCATATTTCATTAAAAATAATATTAATATTCAAATTTTCATGCTGGTTCACATAATTGTCTTCATTTTCTAGTATACAATCTCAGCTTAGAGATGCTGAAAGCCTTTTGAAACTAACTGTTTTTATGTTAAAGTTTCTTCAATTTTTCACCTACTAGAATTCCTAGAATAGTCTTTCTATCCTCTTTATGTTGTAAATTGACCTTGTTTGGTTTATCTATGTTAAAAATAATACCAATAATCAGTTTATGTAAGTCTTTCACATCTAGGTTTTTATTTAATTTTTGTTTTGTTTTTATTTTTGTTTTTCTTGCTCTTTCCCATTGTGAATGGCATTGATTTTCCGGTTTCTTTTTTAATTTTTTGTTAGTACATAGAAAAATACATTGAATTTTTTGGAGGGAGGAGGGGTTTTAAAGCAGGTTTTCTCTGTGAAACAGTCCTGGCTATCCTGGAATTTGCCTTGTAGACCAGGCTGACCTCAAACTCACAGAGATCCACCTGCCTCTGCCTCCCAAGTAGTGGAATTAAAGGTGTGCACCACCACATCTGGCTGAAAAATATACTGATTTTTATGTTGATTATATATTCAGCTGCTTCATTGAAAATGTTTATAAAATCTATGAAGCATCGGTGTGTAGTGAAATTTGCATCAACTGATAAAACTTGTATGTGTCTCTAAACATCTTCCACTTTGAAATGATAGGGCAATAGAAGTATGACATGAGGACTTAGAGAGATGGATCAATGGTTAGAGCACCCAAGTTACGTTCCCAACATCATTATTAGGAAGCTAATTCCCCAGACCCAATTAATCTGATGTTCTCTTCTGGCCTCAGCAGGTTGTACCAGTCTTTCTTTTGGGCAACAAAGCAGCTCACAAATCATGGCATACACTTATTATTGGTTTTAAATGCTCAGCCATAGCTTAGCTCTTATTTTAATCTGCTTCTCTTTATCTACGTGTTTCCTTGGGGTTTCTTACCTTCCTTCTTCCCTCTCTCCCTTCTTTCCTTCCTTCTTTTCTATATATTTTACTTTCCTGCTATCTCCATGTCTGGCGGGTGGCTGCCCCTCGTCTGGCTCTTGGGCATGTCCCTCTCTTTCTCCCTCATTCTCTCCTTTTGTTCTATTCTTCCTGAGCCCATAATTTTCCTCCTACTTATTCTCTCTGCCTGCCAGCCCCACCTATCCCTCTCCTGATTAGCTATTGGCCATTCAGCTTTTTATTAGACCAATCAGGTGCCTTAAGCAGGCAAGGTGAAACAAGTGCAACACATCTTTAAATAACTAAACAGATGCAGCACAAACAAATGTAACACATCCTTACATCATTAAATAAATGTAGCATAAACAAATATAACACACCTTTACACAGTTAAAGTAATATTCCATGGCACAAACAAATGTAACATATCTTTACATAGTTAAAATAATATTCCATAACACCCATACATGTGGGGCTGGCACCCTACCTCATTTGTTGAGCCCACCTGAGACAATTTAGGACCTCATGTTTCTCCCATTTCAGTCATTTAGTTAGTCTCCTAAAGTTCAGTATTTCTCAATTCTCCATACTCTTTGATAATGATTTACTATTATCTGTTCTGGTTAATTTTTATCAGTTGGACACAAACTAGAGTAATCTGGGAAGAGAAAACTTCAATTGAGTAATTACCTCCATCGGATTGGACTATAGCATGTCTATATTGAATTTTCTTTATTGATAATTGATATGGGAGGGCCCAGCCCACACTGGACAGTGCCAACTTGGGGTTAGTGATCCTGGGTTGTATAAGAAATCAAGATGAGTAAGCCATGGTGAGCAAGCCAGTATCAGCACTTCTTTGTGGTCTCTGCTTCAGTTCCTGCCTCCAGGTTCCTCCTTGAATTCCTGTCCAGACTTCTGTTCATGATGGATTGTGATTGGAAATATAAGCCAAATAAAACATTTCTTCCTTGCCAAGTTGTTTTAGTTAGTGTTTTATCACAGCAACATAAAGCAAACTAGGACACAGTCAATTCCTTTCCATGCCACCTTGTTTTGCATTTTATTTTCCAGTCTCATGGAGCTACAGCAATGTGCTGAGTATTTCTAAATTGTTTTCTTTCCCCAACTCCTTGCAAATCTTTAAAACATATGAAAAGATCTCTGTTAGAATTTTTTTCTTTTTTATTATTAAGAGATTTTCTATTCATTTTATATCCCAACCACAGATTCCC
>LZPO01045146.1:5055-21672 GCA_001675575.1 Neotoma lepida | reverse complement strand
AGCCTGGTACATTCAGTTGAGTCAGGTCTAAGCCCCACCTCCCTGCACCAAGGCTGCGCAAAGTGTCCCACCATAGGCACTGGGCTCCAAAAAGCCGGCTCATGCACCAGGGATGGATCCCAATCCTACTGCCTGCGGGGGGACCCCCTAAACAGTTCAAACTAAACAACTGTCTCATCTATTCAGAGGGCCTAATCTAGTACTATGAGGGCTCCTCAGCTATTGGTCCACAGTTCATGCATTGCCACAAGTTTGGCTGGCCGTCTCTATATTTTCCTACCATGATCTCCTTGTCCTTTGCTCATAGAATCCCTCCTCTCTCTAATCGACAGGACTCCTGGAGCTCCGCCTGGCGCCTGCCTTGCATCTCTGCATCTGCTTCCCTCAGTCACTGGATGAGGGCTCTATGATGACAGTTAAGGTATTCAGCCATCTGATCACCAGAGCAGGCCAGTTCAGGCATCCTCTCGACTGTTGCCAGTATTCCAAGGTGGTATCATCCTTGTGGATTCCTAGAAACTTCCCTAGCACTCTGTGAATTTTGTTGGGAATGTACCTTATAAAGTTCTCAGTGTTGCTATTTAAGCTTATTGCTCATAGGAGACTAGAAGGCTTTTGGTTTGTGAGATTTTAACTACTTTGTGTATGAATACTTAGGAAACATTCTCAATTTTAGTCTTACCATTATCGTACTGTGACAGTACTTGCTATTTCTACTCCTAAGGATGTTTTCTAACATTTGATGACTTGAAAAGCAGGCTGCTTTGTGATTCCACAACGACTAGGTTAATACACACACCTAAATCATGTTTCACTCACCCACTACCTTAATTTTTCTAAAATGTTATTCGTAATACTTATGTCCCATTCTCTTGTATCTTTAAACTTTTAAACTGTAGTCTTCTGGGGCTCCAGAGTGAATATAAGGCCAACCTGGGCAACCAAAATTAAAAGTGAAAAATGGGGTTAGGGATACCTAAATCTCAGTGGTAAACCACTTGCCCAGCCTGTACAAAGCCATAAATTCAATTTCCAGTTCCACCAAAACCAAAAATACCAATAAAGGTTTTATTTCACTTTTTTGTTGTAGTTTGAGGAAGGGGTTGTAGCAAACATTTATAAGCAATGCATTATGCTTAGCTTAACCAGTATTTGGGGATAGTTATTGCTGTCATATTGTAAAGTCATTGGTTCTTTTTCAACCCTTTTCTGTCCATCCACCTTGCTGAAGAAAGTATAATAGCATCACATTTTCCAGAATTCTTATGTTAGAATACACATGTTACTGTATAAAAGACTGCACTACCTGCTCCTGCTCTGGTGTCCATTTAATCACTTGGAGCCCAAAACACAGTAAATGCTTTTGATATATGGATGACTGGCAAGAGGAATAATGTTAAATTGCTAGTAGGTGTCTTTTTTAGGATTTCTATTTTTGCAATGAAACACCATTACCAAAAAAGCAATTGGGGAGAAAAGGGTTTATTCAACTTACACTTCCACATTGTTACTCATCACCAAAGGAAGTCAGGACAGGAACTCAAGCAGGGCAGGAATCTGGAGGCAGAAGCAGAAGCCATGGAGGGATGCTACTTACTAGCTGCTCAGCTTGTTTTCTTATAGAACCCAGGACCACCAACCTAGGGATGGCACCACCCACAATGGTCTGGGCCCTCCCCTAATGACCACTAATTAAGAAAATGCCTTACAGCTGGATTTTATGGAGGCATTTCCGCTACTGGTGCTCCTTCCTCTCTGATGACTCTAGCTTGTGTCAAGTTGTGTCAAGCCCAGTACAGAAGTATTGCTTAAAGTATTCATGAAATAGTAAATATGTAATAACATAGTAGTAATACATCTTTCAAATTTAAGGGCTATGTTGCCCATAAAGGAGCTTTGTATAGGTAGGGTATAAAATTGTTATTGTATGTTATTTTAAGTTTTTATGACACTTTCTACTTGATGTGTTTTTAGATAGTTATTCTTTCGCTATAGAAGCTTACAAAGTTGCTCAAGCTGGTCTTTGGCTTCAGCTCTACAAGTTGCTGGAATTGCAGGCATGCACAACAAGACATTGATTGTAGGCTAATTTTCATTACAATTTTTTGTGTAAAATTAATTTCATATATTTCTGACATTTATTTTGAGTATTGCTTTCAGTACTCAATCAAAACATGCAACATCCTGATTGTTATCTAAATAAGCATTCCCTAAATGTTAATAGCCTGAATTGTCTTATTTTTAATAAGACAATTTTAATAAGACAATTCAATTTTTAATAAAAAGTAGTATTACATGTTATTTTTCAAGTCATAGCTATTTGTGTATGACAAGCTCTTATTATCAGTGCATTATTAAATGAGCTATTAAATTCTCAAAATACCAAGCCTGGTAGTATGTAACTATAGTCTTCTGGGGCTACCTAGTGGATTTGAAATCCAGCCTTGGCAACTTAGAGAGATTCTGTCCCAACTTTAAAAGTGAAAAATAGGGTTAGGGATACCTAATAGCTCTGTGGTTGACCACTTGCCTAGCATGCATGAAGCCTTAGTGAGTGTTTGGGAGATTTTTAGTCTGTTATTTAGTTTTTAAGGATCATTTAAGAAATCCAAACACATCACCAAAAAGAAAACTTAGTACATTAATAATAATAATAATAATAATAATAATAATAATAATAATAATAATATACATGTAAGTGTAAATACATATATACAATGTAAATAATGTATGTGTGTGTGTCCCTAATAATTCATGTCTTGACCTCCCTAAATTAAGAAGCAATCATCATCTTGACTCCCATTTATCTGTCACTTGATTATTTCTCACACTACATGCAAATTTTAGAGGGACTTAATTTGTTTTATATTTTATTATGAAGCTTGATTCTGGATTTTACATACTCCTGTTGGCTTTGTAATGTTTACTACTATAATGCATTACATTGTGTTTATTTTATTGCTTATGATCACAGTGATGGATATTTTGGCTATTTTAGCTCTTTGTTCTTGTGAGAAGTGCTTCTATGAATACTTACACACATACTGACTGTTATATGTATATGAATTTTTCTTGGCTTTTCATAATGAATGAAAATTAATTTTCCATATTATGTCCCATAATAGCTGTACTATATAATAGCTCCACTATATTTTACTCCAACCTACTGTATAGGAAATATGGTGCTTTTGCATCTTGGCCAAAAGTAGATGCCATTGTTCAATAGAATAAAAGGGGACTGCATCCGGTCTTGTGGTTTTGTTTTTCTTACACTGTGAAGTTATTTTTTCAAAAATATATGCCATGCTTTGTTGATACCCATGAGAGGCCTGCCCCTTTCTGAACAGAAACAGAGGAGGGGTTGCATTGGGTGTGGGATGGAGGGGAGGTATAGGAGGGGATGGGAGAAGAGGAGGGAAGGGAAACTGTGGTCAGCATGTAAAGTAAATAAATTTAATTAAAAATATGTCGTTTTTAAAACAAAGAACAAATTTTCATCATTAAAGTGTTTAGTGGATGTTTTTGGAAGTTTTATGTTTCCGCTAATGTTTTTCAGAATAAATTTTAATGTGTTTAAACGTCATTAATTGTGAGTATTACATTTTAATTATCTGCTTTATTTGGGCTCACATCCATCCCCTTGTCCTGCTCACATTGTTTTTGATGCATCTTTTTTTTTCCTTATAAGTCCTCCTCCCTGAATTTGGATCCTATAGTATCATAAGCTCAACTTTTCATTGAAGAGTATTGACATAGTTTATTTCATATTTACTAACTTTCTAACAGAATGGAAGATTTTTTTGATCATATACACTATAGATTCTCAAACTCCTATGGGTGGGAATCACCTGTGCATGTTGTTTTTAAAAAAATACAGGTTCTAATTAAATGCACCCAGGATAGAACCCAGGATTCTAGATTTCTAACAAGTTGTCAGGGTATGCTTCTCTCATTAATCCCAAAACTGCACTTTGAGGAATGTGCTAATACTCTGACTGTCATAATACTGCAAATAGGATTCTGAAAATATTTTTCAGGTGTAGGCAATAAAGGAAATATTTGGGGGGTTTTCTTGGCCAGTTCATTTCTCTCAAACCACCAAATCACAAAGCTATTACTTCCTAGTATGTTGGCCCGAAGATTTTAAACTTAAAGTAGATTAACATATTATGAATGCACATTGTTGCATATGATAATGAGTTTCTGTCCCATAAATGTCCTACATTGCTCATATATTACCAACTTATTTAGTATAGTTTAGCTTATTGATCTCTAGGAAGATTTAAAAACACTTTCTTAAGCTAGTTGTATTTTATGAAAGCTAAGTTGATCATGTTCATAAAACCACCTTTTCATTACTTAACACTAAAGGGAAGGAAATTTTGGTCCCATTTTGTTACTATTTGAACTATCTCATGTATTAATTCAGATCATAAATGTGGACCCTTGATAGCAGTTGAGATTCATGATCTGAAATGTGGGGTTTGTGTGTGTGTGTGTGTGTGTGTGTGTGTGTGTGTGTGTGTGTGTGTGTGTGTTGCAACACTTAAGTATGTGGGCATACATACTCAGAGTAGGACATTTAGGGACATCAAATGCCTTCTATTATTCTCTACCTTATTGTCTTGAGAACCAGAAGATCCTCACTACTTTCTATACTGACTGACTAGTTAGCACTTGGGATCCAGCTGTTTCTTCCCTGCAATGCTGGAATTACAGGCCTTCTGAGCACATACAGCCCTGCCTACCTGTGGGGGTCTCTGCAGGTTTCATACAGGGAAGCAAACCCCTGCAAAGAGACAAGATTGAAAACCTAGTGCAGACTGACTTCATCAACATGGATTAGACTTCAGGGAGTCTAATACCAGGCGGTTTATTCCCAATGTATAAACCCAGCATAGTTTAAGTTTCTTGGTGTTATGTAATTCCCATTGCCTAATTACATTGAAACTCAACTCAGGGTACATGTCATTTCCTCTAAGAAGATGAGTTTTAGAGATAGACTACCTGTACTAGCTTAAGGACATAAGAGTCTGGCCTGGTCTTAGTCATCCAAATAGCATTAGAGGTCATTTGGCTGTTAGCCACCTCTGGTCCTTTGGGGAGCCTTTAGCTATCAGGGTCATTTACATTGTTAGCCACCTCCAATCTTGGTTGTGAGAGCTTGATATGGCATGGCCCAACAGATAACACTGATCACCAGGCTGTTTATCTCTTCCAATTCTCAACTTTCTGGATGGAAGAACAGGTTCTATATCTTTCCAATTGGAAAGACAATCCTGTATGCTTAACATTCCTGGTTTCTCTGGAAATCTGTAAGCTCAAGGACCTTCATGTTATGATCCCAACACCTGGCTTTATACATAAATGCTGGAGATTCACACTCAGGTCCTCATGCTCACAGAGCCTTCTTTTTAGCCCCCCATTTGTGATCCTAATCACAACCCACAAGTGGTTGGGATAACGTTTTGTTCAATAATGTTTTTAATGTGGTATTTCCTATCCTAACTAGCAAAGAAGTAAAAAATAGATAAAATACATAATTGAAAAATCTTCCACTCGAAATATTCCATTCCTTCTTCCTTGACTGGATTCCAAATATACCAACAGCATTTACAGAAACATTTGTGCTTTGTTGTTCTTTATTTGGTTTCAAGTAAACACCTATCAACCCACATTTTTTACATGGAAATATTTCAATGAATGTTGCTGTATATTAAAAATTGGAATCCACTGAGATCTATTGTTTTCTTCCTATTGTCATATAAGCACACCAAGGGCATATAATAGAAGACTAGATTTGCTTTGTTATGTGTTTTAATTAATATCCCTCTTTAGTTTCCTTGGATGATGGCCAGGTTAGTTTATTTCAACTTGCCACAAACTGGAGTCACCTGGGTAGAAGAAACCTAAATTGAGGACTTATCTTCATCTGACTGGGCTATGGGTATGCCTGTGGAGCATTTTCTGGATTAATGACTGATATGGGAGGGCCCTACCTCACTGTTGGTGGTACTATTTCTGGGCAGGTAACTCTAAGTTGTTTAAGAAAGGAAACTGAGCTAGCACTGGTGATCAAGTCAATAAAAAGTATTTCTCCCTGGGTTCTACTTCAACTCCTGACTCCAGCCAGGTTTTTGTTTGAGTTCCTCTTCTGACTTCCTTTGATGACTGACTCAAACCTGTAAGATAAAATAAACCTTTTTCTCCTGAAGGGGTTTTTGTTAAGTGTTTGGGCAGAGTAATAGAAAACAAACTAGAACAAATGACATTAGGTTATATGCTGTGAAACTATGGCTCTGGTTTTTTTAATGTGCAAATTTCCAATTATAACAGTTTCATAATACAATTTCAGTGAAATTTCTGTCAATTGTGGAGTTGATGCCTGGTTTTCTGTATATATTTTTCTTTGGTTTTTGAGATAGGGTCTCATTATGTAACCTTAGATGATCTGAATGTCTCTATGTAGACCAGGCTGGCTCAAAATCACAGAAATCTACTTAACACTGCCTCTCAAGTGCTAAGATTAAATGTAAGCACTACCATACCTGGCTAATTCCATATTATATTTATAATGCACTTTTATTGAAAAAAATTAGAGATAATATTGGGGATAAAAATAAAGGCATTAAATAACATATGAAGATTAGGGTCAGTGAAGGATTTCTTAATTTTTTTATCTTTTAAGATTATACATTTTAAAATAGGTTGTTATAGTGCCATTTAGTTTATAATGTGAGAAATTCTCCTTATTTCTTTTCTTTTTAATTATATTTTTAAAATAATAAAACCCTGTTTTTTTCTGATAGATGTAACATTTCTCATCATTAGACTAAAAGGTCATATTTTAAGAAATACAGTATGATTGGATTTTCTCTCAAATAAACCAGTTGTAGAGACAAAGGAAGAGTAATTGACAAGATGGAAAGGAAATATTTAGCAATATATTTATTACCACAATAGCTGTGTGGTAAGAAAATGATTAATGCTCCTTTCATATATTTTTAAATTGTGCATATAAGGCAATTGAAATATGGCTTATGTGTTTGTTTTTGTAAAACAAAAAATTAAAGGTTTTTTTTTAAATTATGTTTATGCCTATGTTCCATGTATAATGATATGTACATGAGTTCAGTTCCCATGGAGGCCACAAGAAGGGGTCACACACCTTGGAAGTGTAGTAACAGGACAGGTGGTTGTGAGCCCCCAGCTGGTATGAGTGTTAGGAACCAAACTCAGGTCCTTTGAAGTAGCAGCAAGTACTCTTAAACACTGAGCCATCTCTTCAGCCCCCAATGTGCAGTTGTGAATGAGCAAAAATGTAAATGAGTTTGACAAGAGTAACATCTTTAGGATATTTTTCTTCTATCTTCTTTCTAGAATGAAGATATCAATGCTAATATCCCAGCCTTGGTACACTTCAAGAGAAAGAAAGTTTGACTAGATGAAGTATTGATTATTTTAGTTCTAGATACTTTTTTTTAATCTTTGCTATTATCAACAATCATTTCTGACTGATTAATACCTCTACAACAATCTGTTAGTTTCTGTATACTAATTTTTCTGACTACCTTCCTTAATTTTCATCAGATACTTTTGTATATGGAATCCTGTGAACTGTATTTTGTGCAGTTTTGAGACATAGGTTAAATATAATTCATGGTTCTAGTTGATGAATACCATGCACTGCCAAATAAATGAGATAGAACCCTTTATGGCCTAGGCCTCCTCTTTTGCCCCTACATGACCACCCATTTTTATCTACATGTGATATTCAACTATACTATGAGATCTGAGCCTACAGGTAGGAAATTTGGAGTCTAGTTCAGAGCTGTAGTAATAGCTCCAGGAAACTCAAAATTAGTACAGACCTTTGGATCTAAAAACAGTGATTTATGAGTAGAGAATTAATAAGAAAGGCAAATTTATTTAGCAAGGCAGATCAATTCATTAAATAAAAATTTTGATAATCAGGCTTTTGTGTTGTGAAAGGATGGTGCTATAGTCAGGATCTTAAATATCATTCAGTAGCCTAAGAGTAAAGGCTTGGTCACCAGAGTGGCACTGTTCAGAAGTCTTGGAACCATTTAGGAGATAAGGGAATAATGGAAGGTCTTCAGAAAGTGTGGCATCCAAGGTCTTAAGGGAGAATGGGGGGTTAGTTTTGTTTTTGTGACGGGGTCTCACTATGTAGTTTTGGTTTCCCTGGAACTTACTATATAGATCAGGCTGACCTTGAACTAACAGAGATACACCTGCCCATGTCTCCTCAAGTCTAAAACTAAAGGGGTGCTCCACCACACCCGGCAAGAACCTGAGTTTTTTTCTCTTCCTCTTTTGCTTCCTGGACATGAGAAAAACAGTTTTGCTCTATAATGTGCTCCTATCCTATTATGTTACACTGTTTCTCCACAGGCCCAAAATCATTTGGACAAACCAGTCATGGACTGGATTTCCAAACCTGTTAGACAAAATAAACCTTGATTCTTCCTTATCTCAGACATTGATTATATTCAAGAAAAACTAACACACATGTCAGTGTCTTACCTATGACTATGTCTTCTGGTATAAAAATTCTGAGGTCATGAGTTTATAATCTCTTCTGATTATTTCTCTTTTTTTTTCAATAATATTTTACCTTCACTTAACAGAAATAATTGAATCTGGGTTTTGTAGGGTGCAACTGTAACCTCAGACCTCAGAGACTAAGACAAGGAAGAGAATGAATTTGAGGGCAGACTCAATTACAAAGCAAATGCTAGACCAGCCTGGATGGCATTGCAAAGCATTATCATAAAACAAATATTTCAGAGAGGAGAAATAAGAATATTTAACTTAAAGTATTATAAGAAAAACCTAATAAACAAAGTACTGAGATTAATGCAATAAATTGCCTGATCTATCATGAACATTTAGTATATGTTTAATATTATTATTACTATGATTAAAAACATGCCTAATGATATCCTTGTGAAATGTGGGGAATTTCAGGTTCAAAATGTTAAGCAATTTGTTAAGATATGCACACAATGTGAAATGTATAAATTAAGATTGCATTTTCTTCATTAATAATATAAAATATTAAAGTAACAACCATTTTAAATAAGAAAACAGTGCAAATACTAATTTTTAAAGTCTCTAATTTCTGTTTCTTAGTTCCTAAAGAGTAGAAAATACCTGATTAAACCACTTTCTGTGTCCTGTGAAACATGTAAACATATACAAATAAATATACAATACAGGTATTGATTTTCATTTTTTAAAAATTGTATTATTCTACATTTGCTTCAGTCATGTCATCTGTATCTAGACTTTCATAGACTACACTCAATATTAGTGCCTTATTTCACGTGGAAAACAGTATATTATGGAAAATAATCAAATAACTTGTGTATTTACCAAAGATATTCATGTTAAATGATCTCATTTGAATAGAGTATTCTGCTGTCTTGAAAAGTCTTCATAAGTTTTTTGATGCACATTCACATTTTAAATTTTTATGGCTTGCCTAAAGTAACACTTTTTGCTATTTTTAAAACCCTTCTCTCATATCCACAGTTGAAGCTTTTCTTAAATACCCTCATAGATTTATTCATGCATAAGAACATTAACATAAACTATTCAGTTTCTCCCCAACTCCAGAAATTTTTAATATAATTGTGGCAGTGAAACTTGCCAGCCAAGATCATAAGAGTGCATCCATTTTAAAAATTTTACTTTAGCTATCCTTTAGGAAATTCTTATATTTTCTTCATAGGTCTCAACAATTCTTCTTAAGTATTTTTGCAATAAATGCAACTTCTGTTGTGAATTAATTAATTTCCTAATATTTTGTTTTTGTTTTTTGAAACAGGGTTTCTTTGTGTAATAGCCCTAGCTGTGCTGGAACTTGTTTTGTAGGCCAGGCCGGCCTCGAACTCATGGAGATCAACCTGACTCTGCCTCCTGAGTGCTGGGACTAAAGGTGTGTGCCACCACTGCCTAGCTGCCTAATGTTCTTTTAAAAATAACTACCAGTATGTATAAGGAGGTGGTAATATTTATGTTTAATGTACCTTTGAATAATATATCATCTACTTCCTATTTTATGAGAAATACACGTGTCTAATAACTCATCTATATAAATGAAATAAAGGAAATATTCATATCCCTCAATACATGAATGAGGCATGTTTTGCTTTGTTTTAACATCTGTTAAAACAGTGTCCTCAGCTATGTGTTTTCTGTGGATTTTTATCTCCTTTCTTTCAGGGTTCCCTGGGAAGCTTCTTCAAATGACACTTGTCTATCTATCTATATATCTATCTATTTTTCTATCTGTCTGTCTATATGTCTGTGTATATAGTATGTGTGTATGTATGTATGCATGTATGCATCTATCTCTATATGTGTATCTATCTATGTACATATATGTCTATCAATCTATCATTTACAGAATTTTTTTCAAGGTAAATATTTATTTTTAAACCAAACCTCTTCTGATTGTGGAGTCTGATGAGTCCAGGTCTGAGATACATACAGCTGTCATGTTTCTGAAGACAGAAGGAAGAGCTATTGCATCTGGAATCAACCATCTACAGGACAGAAAATGAAGACTAGTAACAGGCAGGGTTGCAATCTGAGGCAGAATTGCCTCATCAGAAAATTAGTTTTTATCTCTAAAACCTTCAACTGATTGGATAAGGCCCACTTACAGAATGGAAAATAATCTACAATACTCAATCTACTAATTTAAATGATAATCATATCTAAAATCATATTTACAGTAGAATCTACATTGGTATTTAACTAAACAACTAAACGTCATAGTTTATAAAACTCTATGTATCAAATTAACCATTACCTTTAACTAGAACCTAAGGCACTTTAATCCTGGTTGGTTACATAAAGAAATGCTAAATGGGATTTTTATATACTTGTTCTACAAAATCATGATTTGTTACACACAGAACAAACATAATTTTGTACTAAAAACTGATTCAGATCACCAGACTATTTCTCCTTTAGTTCATTCATTTGACTCTTAGGAGGAATCAGTGATATAGGAATTGACTGTACCATAAGCATTTTGCTAGGCTTCTTTTACATGGAAGCAATTGCAGTTTGATAGCGTGCAAATATACATACAGTGAAAATAAATTAACCTTTAATTTTCATTATCATTAATATTAAACACATTTTTTCTACTTTCCAAGGAGGAAATTTTGGGAATGTGTTCACTATTTAAGTGATGTGATAAAGTCAGAAATCAATTAATTGTTGTTTACTCTTAAATTTTTTACTTTTTTACCTGCAGAAATAATATTTATTTAAAGCAGGAGATAGGAACAAACAGATTAAAGACATGCATTACTCTCCCCCACAAAGTACGTGCTGTACTGATTCAGTGTAAGAAATTGAAACTTAAAAGAAGTTAGTATTACAAATTTAGAAGTACTAAGAATATCTAAAAGCTAGGAAGTCTTTAAGTACATTTTCAAAAGAAATTCAGCATACTATAAACTTTTCAAATACATGCTAAATATGTCTTTATAATATCATGTATCATTTTTTTCTATGAAGTTTTCATTACTGCACAAGTTTTTTGCATACATTGGCTCATTTTGTTTCATCATTCTGTTGCTGTTGTTTTCCTGGTGGTGCTGGGGATCAAACCCAGGGCCTTGAGCATGGTAGGCAAGAGCCCCAGCTATAATACATTGACTTATTTGATCTGCAGAAAACATAATATATAATATATGCTTTGATTTCATTCTTAAGATTAAATAAACATATCTGTTCTTGAATATTTAGTTCATAGATGCAATTTCTCCAAAAGCATTGTAAAATTTCTTGTTGTCTATTATCATATTATCTGTTAGCCAAAAATGCATATTTTTATCTCCCTTAGGTGCATCAGGCTACCTTTGTCTTGGAAAATTTACATAAACAGTTAAATCACCAACAAATCACCCATATTTCCTTTAAAATTATTTTGTTTATTTTTAGTTATAAATCTAACATTTACACAAAACAATAAAATCCATTCTGCTAGAGCTATTTCCACTGTCCTAACTTAATGTTAAATGAACCAAGAGCAGACATCCATGACTCTCCATGCTGAAACAACTGCATAATCAGTCCAGTGAAAATCAGAGAAAGGAGTGTTTCAATTTTTCAATTTTCTAGAAAGTGTCATCTAGTTAAATGGCTTTCTCCATAGCAGTCTTTCCCCCACATAATTATGTACAATAACACTATCAATTTGTGTTTGTGGAGCCTATGCTCTAAAATTTCGCCTATCTACAACACACAATATAATTATAAAGTTAAATGTCATCTTCGTTTGCATACCATAGTGGCCAAATTTGGCAAATATCATTTGAATGATCAATTTATAGCTATGATTTGAAATCATTATTAAGTTGTTTTAATGCTCTATCCTTGCAATGACTTTTAGTAGTCATTAGAAGTATCACTCATTGTTCTTCACAATTGAGTTTAAAAAAATTTAATACTCTTTTTTCCTTTTATTTAAAATATATTATTTTCATATAATATGTTCTGATTGCAGTTTCCCCTCCCTGTATTCCACCCAGTTCCTTCTGACCTCCCTCCTATCAGGGTACACCCACATGTACTCTGTCTCTCCTTAGAAATCGAATGGGCTTCTACCGGATAATAAAGAAATAAAATAAAACATAATATGATAAAATAATTAAATTAAATTAAATTAAATAAGATAAAACAAAACCAATTGGAATAGGACAGAACAGAAGGAAGAGAGCCTAAGAAAAGGCATAAAAAACAGATAAGACACCGAGGCACACTCTTTTGCACATTCAAGAATCCCATAAAATCTGATCTCTGCCAGATTTTCACTCCTACTTCTTGCTCCATGTTTTTATTTAATAAAACTGTTTAGAAATATGTTTACAATTGGAATCCAAATTGTGGGGCAGGAATTCACAAATATCTGTTGGTGGACTTACAGCCTGGGGGTTACAGGCCCCCGGCTCAGCCAGAGGTGCATGCAGCCAGACCTGCACACGGACGGAGCTGCATATGATGGGGGCTGCAGGCGACTGGAGCTGCACTCTGTAAAAATCAGAGTCTTTTTTACTTTCTTTAGCTCTTGGTGGGTAGTGGGCTCTCCCTTTCTCTGGATTTCAATCTTGGGACTGCCACCACACTAAGTAACTGCTTTGAAATTCCCTCAGACTTCTTCTTTTCTACACAGGCGACAGACTTGGTAAGCCAATGAAGATATCTTATAGGGAGAAATTAATTTTAAAAAGTTTTCCACATTAAAAATTGGGAAACATTTTTACAATGATAGGAAATTAGTCTCTGTTTGATAACACATTAAACAGTCTAAAAATGGAACAATTGAATGAGAAGATAATTAATGTTGATGGGGTGCATGTAACATCAATTATGAATATTATTTGCTCTATCATTTTTATTTTAGCATTAAGAAGGTTGGTCAATTTAAGTGCCAAGATAAAAGCTTTAGAAAAACCTGTTAAAAGGAATTATAGAGAAATTCAGACCAGGACAAAAGAATTTAAAGGAGAACCTAGCTCAGGATTGAATTTAGAAAACCTGTTAAAATGAATTATAGAGAAATTAAGACCCAGACAGAAGAATTTAAATATGAACTTAACTCGGGATTGAATTATACAGTTACAGAGAAACAGCCTCAGGTTACCAGACAACAGACTTTAATCTACCCTGTAACCTTACAGGAACTACCAAATGCTCAAGGGTGTGTACAAGCTAATTAGGCTCCAGTGTAAATGCTAGATTTAAGGAGATTTAAAGAAGCTATGGTATCATATGGCATGCATTCTCCGTTTTTAAAACAGATGTTAGACTTGTAGTCAACTTGTAATAGAATTATCCCTCAGGACTGGAAAGAATTAGCTACAGCAGTGCTAGAACCCAGTCCACACTTACAGGGAAAAATGTGGTTTAAAGAGGAAGCCAAAACTATAGAACAGCAATGTAGGACTAGAGGTAGGGAAATTTCCCAGGATAAGCTTCTTGGAGAAGGCAAATATGCTGATATACACAGACAATGTTTATATGATAACCAAACCCTGATTCTATGTTTTATGGCAGCCATGAATGTGTGGGACAGAACTGAAGAAGCAGGGAAGAAAATTGAATCATTTACAAAAGTTATACGGGGCCCCAGAGACTCCTTCACAGATATCTTACAAAGGCTGTCTTCAGCAGTAAATAGAATGATACCAAATTCAGAAGCTAGACAAATAATAATTGAATCTTTGGCCTTTGTGAATGCAAATGTGGCATGCAAAAGAATAATCAGGCCATTAAAGGCATAATCAGTACCCTTGGAGGATTGGATCAAGGACAAAATATCTAGTCTCATGACGATGATGATATGTGGATAGGAGAGGTTATATCAAGAGCTTTGAGGAAAAATAATAATGTCAGATGTTATAATTGTGGTAAACCAAGACATCTGAAAAGGGAGTATAAACAAGGTGTTTCTAGAAACAATGTTTCTTCAAGGAAGAATGGCAACAAAATACCTCTTCTTTCTGGATTATGCAGAAGCTGTGGGAAAGGTAAGCACTGGACTAACAAATGTAGATCAACAAGGGATAGACAAGGTAATTGTCTGCCTTTGGGAAATTGCCTGAGAGGCCTGTCACAGGACCCCACAGCAAATTCAGGTCGGACTTTTCCTGCCATCATAGAAGAGATCCCTTCTCAGAGCAGTTAAATAACCAAATGCCTATTGTGAAAAACCATACTGCTTGAGGTGATAGAACAGCTATAGCAAAGAGAACAGGAAATTCAGTAGAAACGAAAAAGTGAATTTTTTGGGCAAACTTCTATAAATGAACAAAGACCTACATTTAAAATATGAATAAATAATGTTCTCTTGGAAGAATTTGTGGACACTGGTGCTGATGTCACAATAATTGCACCAGAAATTTGGCATCCAAATTGACCTCTTCAGGAGGTAAATGTACAGTTATTAGGGACTGGAACATTATCTCAAGTAAAACAGAGTACAAAATGGCTCGAATGTATAGGACCAGAAGGACAGAGAGGAAAATTAAAGCCATATGTGACTAATATAGCTAGGAACTTATGGGGTTGTGATCTGTTACAACACAATAATATTCCTCCAACCTCAGAAACTAAGACATGTTTCTGTAAGAAATATTAAGAGGTGTTATTATAAAGAGCAGTCACTGGCCATCCAGATTGTGCAAGAACAGGTCGCAACAACTTTAAAAGATACCAACAACTCTACTTTAAAATAGCTAACAGACAAGCCTATATGGGTTCAACAATGGCCTTTAACAATAGAGAAACTGCAGGATTTAGAAGAGCTGCTACATATTAGGATTTATCCACGAGAGACCATAAGAAGGGGCAACAGATTTTCTGAGGGAATACACTCACAATTACAGAAAGGAGTAGACAGGAGCTGTTGTCCTATGATCTGATTATGATCGGACCCACCTCGCAGCCAGGAGCCTGAAGAAGAGAGTGTGTCCCTCCTGTAGCTCCTTTTTCAGGGGTCACATACCCCAGCTGCAAGCACTGCCTCCATTGGGCTGTATAGCACAAGGACATGGGCTGAGCAAATACCATTACAGATACATGGGCAGTTAAATTCTCAGCTTATTGAAGAATCAACCAGCCCTTGGAATTCTCCTTTATTTGTTATTAAAAAGAAATCTAGTAAATGGAGAATGGTAACAGACCTAAGAGCAATTAACAAGGTAATTCAGCCAATGAGCTTTCTACAATCTGGTATTCCTTGCCTACTTTGTTACCTAAAGGATGGCCTCTTATAGTTATCGATTTAAAAGATTGTTTCTTCTCTATACCCTTACAAGAAAAAGACAAAGAAAGATTTGCCTTCACAGTACCTACTTATAATAATTCTCAGTCAGTTAAGAGATATCAGTGGAGGGTTCTCCCACAAGGAATGTTAAATAGCCTAACCTTGTGCTGCTATTTTGTATAACAGCCATTGGAAGTAATACATAAATAGTTTCTTAAATCTATAATTTATCATTACATGGATGATATTTTACTAGCTGATTCAAATGCACACAACTTAGAAAGAATGTTTGAAGAGGTAAAGAAAATTTTGCCTTGTTGGAGATTACAAATTGCTCCTGAAAAAATACAAAGAGGAGATTCTATTAATTATTTAGGATATAAAATAGATCTACAAAAATAGACCTCAAAAGATGCAAATTAGGAGGGATCGATTATGGACTCTTAATGGCTTTCAAAGACTATTCGGAGATATTTCCCATCTATGAACTATTGTTGGGGTAAAAATTGATGAACTGAGTAATTTGTTCAAAACCTTAGAAGAAGATAAGGACTTAAATAGTCCAAGAGAATTAACAGCTTAAGCTGAGAGAGAATTTGCTTTGGTGGAAAAGAAAGTACAGGATGGACATGTGGATCGAGTGGATCCAAAGATTGATGACATTTTGGTTGTTCTACCCTCTAAGTGATGGAAATGTCTTTCTAAAAATGTGTTGCTCTGATTGGTTGATAAATAAAGCTGTTTGGCCAATGGTGAGGCAGAATAAGGTTAGGCGGGACATTCGAACTAGGGGAAGAGAAGCC